>MJUU01066604.1:15200-31017 GCA_002080025.1 Modiolus philippinarum
AATAATAATAATAATAAGAAACGGTAGTAAAACAATAAGTCTCCCCAAACTCCGTTTGGGAGACTTAATAATAATAATAACAAAGAAACGGAACAATTACAATATGTCTCCCCGACTACGTCTGGGGCGACATAATAATAACAAAGAAACGGAACATTACAATATGTCTCCCCGACATTCGTCTGGGGCGACATAATAATAAGAACTGAGCAAAAACAATAAGTCTCCACAAACTTCGTTTGGGAGACTTAATAATAAAAAGAATAATAAGAACTGAGCAAAAGCAATAAGTCTCCACAGACTTAATAAACAATTAATTAACATATGGACATCTGTTTTTAATATAAAATTTGTCATTAGACTGGCGTAACATATACGAATTTAATTTGTGACAATATAGTAGAAATCAACAATTAAAATGAGAAAAACAATATAAATACAGATACGTCAATATATTATCCACGCAATGAAAAAAATGGTTCGTTTTGGCAGAGACATATAATTGCATGTATATGTCGCTGGTTTGTGTGGGACGATTATAATGGTCTTATTTTTTCTTCTTTATAGCTTGTCTTTCACACTTTTAATTGTGGCATAAATTTATCATTTTATTCGGCTTTATCTATTTCTAATGTCATCTCAACTTTAAGTGAAAGATGGCCATTATGCATAAATGTATGATTTTTAATGACATGTCTATGGGTTATGCTTTTAAAATATTCGAAATGTGGTGTAAATGTGCATTTCTTATATTTTGTGTTTTAAATGTGAATCCAGTGCAAATCCCTTTTGAACTACTTCTACATGCAAAATATGTCTCAATGGTTTGTGTTTGGTTAATAGTTCTTAAAAAATGTAGAGAAATTAAATGTTAAAGGAAAATATTAGAGAAGGGTTTGTATTTGCTTAAAATAGTTCATAAAATGTAGAAAAATTAAATGTTAAAGGAAAATATTAGAGAATATTATATACTCATTTAAATATCTGTATTCTGATTTGTTCAAATCATGTCACATGACATGTGAGATTTCGCTGGGTCAACCGGCTAGCGTTGGGTCGCATAGGAAGGTCAACCGGTAAACAAGAAAATTCGATATAATATAACAGTTACCACCCTAGATAGTGTGTGACCCAGCGGTTTCTCTCCCCTCGAAATTTAGGTCACCCTCGAGCAAGCTATAAGGTTCTATTAGAACGATTGATTGATTGATTGAATATTGTTTAACGTCTACTCAGCAATATTTCAGCTATATCAAGACGAGAACAAGTTTGTTGATAAATAATCACTTTGGGGTATGGAAAGGGCCATGGGACGGGAAATTCTGACTGCCACTGGAAAAGTAGGGTGAAATCGTCAAGGGCGGGGAATTTAGCCTTGTAGCCGATCACCTACGGACCACCCCAAAGAGCTTGCTACAAGGGTTCTTTAACGTGCAGGAAGCGTGGCATTTCTCCCAACACGTGGACCTGAGTTTACATCCCATCCGAAAGATGGGTTGTGTATTTATTAATCCCGCACAACCACGGAATGGGTCCTATTTCTATATCCCGGGACCCTCGGGGTCAGCCTCCGTTTAGGAGGGGTCACACCCCGCAAGCCGGAGATACTGGGTCCTATTTCTATATCCCGGGGTTCCNTCGGGGTCCTCTGTTAGGATGGCTCCTACTCCAAGCTCAGAGGATGCTGCGGGCCTATTCTTCAGCCGGGACCGCGCACGGCGGCTATTAGAACGAAATAAAACAGTTGCAATATAATAAAATAATTGTATGCAATGAATGAAATGTCTAACAAGAATTATTCAAAATATATTCTTGTGCATAGTAAAATAAAACATCGTCTTCTTCCATAGATGATTTAGTTCTGGCAAAATGAATACAGAAGGACGTCGAAAAGGCATCAACCAGTCATACATCTAAGCTCCGTACATACTCGATGTTATCAGCAGTTTTATTGTTGTAAAATATAATGTCGATCGACCCTTGTTTGTATTGTTTGGTTTTGTTATTCACATGTCAGCAGGGCTCCACAAAACACTGATAATACATATATTATGTCTGGTAAGATCAAAATCATGCGAGATAACTCGTACTATCTCCAGATGAGGACGATAGTTGCACATGGTCAGGGCCGAATTTGGGCCGTTTAGGGCCGATATCTCGTTCACACTCGTAGCTAGCGCTTCAAAACCTGCACCAATCGATTCAGCGACCCCGATTTATCCTAGTAAGATATCACAAAAGCACGAAAATATGCAAACAATGCCCAAAATTAAGGGTTACTCAAAGTAGTATATGGGGACGAGCAAAGTCGCATTTGAGGAGGTGGTGCGACCTGGTGCCGGAAGTGATGTTGACCCGAAATGACGTCACCGGAAGTCACGTGACCGGAAGCGGAAGTAACATGACCGAATGTATAACATGTTTTTACTGCGCATGCGCAAGCTTGGTAGGAATTTCCCCCCAAAAATCTATTTTCAGAACGGGGGAAGCCCGAACTCGTTAATTTTGAGCATTGTTTGCGTATTTTCGTGCTTTTGTGATAAACCAGGGTCGATTGATGCAGGTAGCTACGAGTGTGAGCGAGATATCGGCCCTAAACGGCCCAAATTCGGCCCTGACCCTTGGTATTACTACATCTTCCTTTTTTACTAACACAATGCCATAATATCATTATTACTAACATAATACAATGATATCACCATTGTTACTAAGTAAATACTTTAAACTAATGTATCACGTAATGTTGATCTTTAAATGTTTATGCTGGTTTTTATTGTTCATATTGTCTTCAATATCGATTTGTTTACATATTTAGATGTGATTGTCTCATTCTTAACAATTTTTTAATGTTATATTTAAGTTTTGTATGTATTAATGTTAATATCTTTTCATGTTTTGTTGTAATATTGTTGATATTTAACGTTTCATCGTATGTTTTTGTGTAAATATTCATATCAATGACTATTTGTTGTCATAATTTTTGTCAATTCATCGGAGATTTCAAGTTATGTTTCAGTTTTATCGTTAAAGTTCATGTGAATGTCGTTTAATTTTGATGTTTTATATTACATTATCTTGATATTTATCATTTCATGTTGTGTTTTTGGTATAAACATTCGTGCTAATGTTCATATGTTATCATGTTTTATATCACTTTATAGTCGTAGTTAACTTTATGCTTATGATTCTGTGTTCACATCCGTGTTAATGTTCATATGTTTACATGTTCTGTGTCAATTCATTGGCAAAGTTGACGTTATTTCTTTGTTTAGCTTACATTATTGTTGTTATGTTGTCATGTTCTGTTGTGTTTTATGTTCACATTCGTAGGTTTTCATGTTGTATCACTTCATATTTATCTTTCTGTTTGTATTTGTAGTTCATATTGTCTTCGGTATCTATTTGTTTTCATAATTAATGTCAGTTGATAGTCATAGCTGACGTTATGCTTCCACTTTTAGTATTTCAATTCATAATAGTTTTCATATTATCGTCAGTATCAGTTTGTTTCCATAGTATCACTTGATGTTTATTTCCAATTGTTTTGAACATTCATATCAAAGTGCTTCCAATGTTATGTGTTCATTCATGGGTCATGGATAACGTTATGTTCATATCAATGTCATTGATGTTTTGTGTCGTTGACTGTTGATGTTTCAACGTTTCTGTTTGTATTTGTTGTTCAATTAATATTAATATTGAAATGTTCACATAGGTTGTGTCAGTTCATAGTAAGATGTACGTTGTGTTTCCGTTTTTAGTGATTAAAGTCACCTTAGTTTTCATATTTTGGTATCAATTTATTATCATAGTATGACTCGATGTTTCGTCTTCCATATATTGTTAATTAATCTGATATTTCACGTTATGTTCATATCAGTGTCATATTAAAGTTGTAAAGTTGTAAAGTTTTGTATCAATTCATATTATGATGTTGTGTTTTCATATAACAGTTCATATCGATGTCATTATGTTGTCATGTTTTTTTGTTTTTGTATTCATAGTTTACATTTTATATTGTGTTTTGGTGTTCAAGTTTGCATAAGTTGTCATTTATTGTTGTGTTTGTGTTCATACTTAACGTTACTTTTCGTGTTTTGGTATAAACATTCATGTCAATGTTTGTATTTTTACATATCTTGTGTCGTTTAATGTTCATATTTGAACATTTCTACTTGTATTTGGTGTTCACATCAGTGTGTTCTTATATGTTGTATCAGTTAATATTAATGTTTTAACATTAATGCTTGTATTTTTGTTCAAATTTCATGTTGCATGTTGTGTTTTGATATTCCAGTTCTCATGAATAACAACAAAATACCGAAGTTACTGATAATTTATCTTCTGCATATGCGCATTTCGACAACTTATGTCTCATCAGTGCAGATAAAACCAAAACATTTGGAAGTCCATTTACCAAAAAGAAAAAATATAAAACCTGATAGAGAACAAATAACCAAAAGGGTCTAAATAGAAAAGCCAAAATTCAGCTAAGGACAGAGCTACGCAAGAGGGAGATACTCCTTAGTTTTAAATGCAATTTGGTAAAATTTAGGTATTGCATATTTCAACAAAATCGGTTTTCGGGTCAGCACCGAAGTACTGACTACTGGGTTGGTGAATACCCTCGGGGACTAACTAATGTGGTTAATCTATAATGTTTTGTATCATATGATCTTGATATTTTAAGTTTCGTCTTTTGTTTTTGTGTTAATATTCATATCAATGACTATATGTTGTCATAATGTTTGTCAATTCATTGGAGATTTCAAGTTATGTTTCAGTTTTGTCATTAAAGTTCATATGAATGTCATTTAATTTTGATATTTCAATGTTTCTGATTATATTTTTGTTCATATCAGTTTTAATGTTCATATGTTTACATGTTTTATATCACTTTATAGTCATACTTAACGTTAGGTGTATGATTTGGTGTTAATATTCGTATCAATGTTAATATGTTTACATATCTTGCGCCAGTTTATGTTGATGTTTCAATGTACATTCATATGTTGTACCTTTTAACATTCATGCTTGTATTTGGTGTTCACATTCACAGGTTTTAATAGTTTGTATTACTTTATGTTGATCTTTTAACATCTATGCATGTATTTGTTGTTCATTTTTTCGTCAGTATCTATTTGTTTTCATAGTCTGTGTTTCATATCATTCTTGCAGATAAAGTTCATATATTTACATAATTTTGTTCATTCATAGTCATAGTTAACTATCTTTTTTTGTTTTCATTTAACAGTTCATATCATTATTTTGTCATGTTTTGTTGTATTTGTGTTCATATTTTATGTGTCATGTTATGTTTTGATGTCAAAGTTCACATTTGGTTTCATACTTTGTTGTGTTTGTGTTTGAATGCATTATTTTGAAGTTTCATTGGGATATGAAAGGGTTGACCGAATGACTTCATGTTGAAAATGTGCTCCCGGTCAACCCTTTCATAGTCCCTTTGAAACTTCAAAATAATGCATTCAATTCTTATTATTACATTTTAAACTCGAAATATAAAAGACAACTTTATTTACAGGGAAGTACATCATGTACATTGGGATTCTATTTTTACAAATTCATCCGCCACGTGAACACGTGGTCAAATGTGTTTCATGGGAATTGCAACTTCACATTGATATGCCACGTGATCGATGTTCACCTATCAAACTGACGGAATTCAAATGAATATTCATGAAATGTAATTATTATACCCCCGCAAACAAAGTTTGGGGGGGGGGTATATAGGAATCACCCGGTCTGTCTGTCCGTCCATCTGTCCGTCTGTCCACACTTCTCGTAAGCGCAACTCCTCTTAAACGACTTGAAGGAATTTGATGAAACTTTGCACAAAGGAAGGACACTATATGGAGATGTGCATGAAGGAAAATAATTATTGTCCGAAACCAGGAAGGGGAGATAATCCGACTGACTTTTCGTTGATTCCCTATTTATGGGTTACCTCGTAAGCGGAACTCCTCTTAAACCACTAAAAGGATTTTGATGAAACTTTACACAAAGGAAGGACACTATATGGAGATGTGCATGAAGAAATATAATTATTTTTTCAAAACCAGGAAGGGGAGAAAATTGAACTTCGACTTTTCGTTGATTCCCCATGTATTGGTTACCTCGTAAGCGCAACTCCTCTTAAACCACTTGCGCAACTCCTCTTAAACCACTTGAAAGAATTTAATGAAACTTTACACAAAGTAAGAACACCATATGGAGATGTGCATGAAGGCATATAATTATTGTCAGAAACCAGGAAGGGGAGATAATTCAACTTTGAGTTTTCATTGATTCCCTACGTATGGGTTACCTCTTACGCACAACTCCTCTTAATCCACTTGAAGGATTTTGATGAAACTTTAGACAAAGGAAGAACACTATATGTAGATGTATAAAATGTCAAATAGGCTGAAAAGGGTGAATTTTATATTTGTCTGATTTAGACAGAGTGTTTTCATTGGAACCCTTGTGAAAAGTTTTTTCTTGAAGATTATATCATTGTGTCCACACTTGTAATGTGTCTGCACCTGTATTGTGTCCACACCAACTTAATTTTGCACTTACCATATCGATTCAGGGTTCAATGAGCGGGGGGTATCTTTGGCTGCCATTCGGCGACAGCTCTTGTTCATATTTAACATATCATATTATGTTTTCATGGGACAGTTCATATCAATGTCATTATGTTGTCGTTTATTGTTGTTTTTGTGTTCATACGTGACGTTATGTGTCGTGTTTTGGTGTTAACATTTGTGTCAATGTTCATATGTTTACATATCTTGTGTCAGTTTATGTTGATGGTTTAAAGTTTCTGTTTGTATTTGGTGTTCATTTTGTCGTCAGCATCTATTTGTTTTCATAGTTTGGGTCAATTTATTGTCATAGCTGACCTTATGTTGGTTCACATCAGTGTTAATATTCATATGTTTACATGTTTTGATATCACTTTATAGTCGTAGTTAACTATATGCTTACTATTTGGTGTTCACATTCGTATTAATGTTCATATGTTTACATGTCCTGTGTCAATTCATTGTCATAGTTGACGTTATTTCTTTGTTTAGCTTGCATTAATGTTGTTAAGTTGTCATGATCTGTTGTGTTTGAGTTCAATTTCATGTTGTATTACTTCATATTATCCTTATGTTTGTATTTGTAGTTCATATTGTTTCAATATCTGTTTGTGTTCATAGTTAATGTCAGTTGACAGTCATAGCTGACGTTATGCTTCCGCTTTTAGTATTTCATTTCACATTAGTTTTCATATTATCTTCAGTATTAATTTGTTTTAATAGTATCACTTAACGTTTATTTCGTCTTCTACTTGTTATCATTCATAACTTAATATGTTTATATGTTATGTGTTCATAGTCATGAATGGTCTTACGTTCATCAATGTCATTGATGTTTTGTGTCAGTTCATAGTTGACGTTTCATTATGTGTTTTCAATGAGTTATGATATCCATCAATATGGTTAGGGTAACAAATTTAATAAGGGTAAGGGTTAAGTTATGAAAAAGAATTAGGGTTAGGGATGGCTTAGACTTTGCTGTGGTTAATAAAGCCCAAGGTTAGGGGTATGGGTAATGTTATACATTATTAGAGAATAGGTATGATAACAGTTCAGTTTAGTTTAGGGTTACTTTTGTTCGGATAAAACTCATTTCATCATTGGGGATGATACCATTATTAACGTTAGTGTTAGTTTGAAAGCTTTAGGTTAGGTCATCATTAATTAATAAATAAAATGATTTTCAAGTTTAAGATAGGTATTATTTAAATCTTTTGGGTTAAGATAACATATATATTAATGATTAGTGATAAGTTATAATCATCGATGTTCAGGTTAGGGTTAAATTTAATGAATGTTAGTGTAAAGTAGTTCAGGTTTGAAAAAATAAATCATAAAGTTGTTTGGATATCTAATAATTAGCCAAAATAGAAATAACATTAAAAAAATAAATGAATAAATAAATAAAATAATCATGAAAAATCAATAGAAGGGAAAAAAAATAAATAAAATAAATAATTATAAATATTGGTAATAATAATAATAGTTAATAAATAAAAATTAATTAAAATAATAAACAATTAATTAAAAATGAAATAAAAAATAAAATAATAATAAAAATTATAATGAAAATAATACATAAAATAAATAAAATATTAATTAATTTAGAATATCAATAAATTAACTAACAGATAATAAAAATAAAAAAATAATCAATAAATTAAAAATGAAAATGACAATAAAAAAATCAAATAAATAAATATAATAATGAAAAATAATAAATAAATATTGTAAATATTGTTAAAAAATAATAATAATAATAATAATAGAAAATAAAGAAATAAACATAAATAATAAACAATAAATGAGAAAAAAAATTAAAAAAAAAACAAATGAAAATATTATAAAGGTAATAATGAAAATAATTAATAAAACAGATTAAAAAAATATATAAATAAATCAAATAATAGATAGTGAAAATAATAATTGAATAATGACAAAAGAAATAAAATAATATTATAAATAAATATAACATTAATGAAAAATAATTAAATAAATGAAATAAATAAAAATAATTATAGAATAATAAAATGATGATAATGAAAAACTAACATTTAAAAAAAAGTTAAATAAGATAATCATAGAAAATAAATATATTAAATTAATAATAAATAATTAATTAAGAATATAAATAAATTAAATAATCTAAAATAATAAAAAGTAAGAAAATGAAATAAATGAATAATAACAAAAGTTGTAATAGCAACTGAGGTTACGGTTAGAAGTTGGATAAAAGGGGGATAACATGAGAATATTAAAATAATATTCGAAAATAAATAATGAATGAATATAGAGTTGTCATAAGAACTTGGGTTAGCGTTAAGGTTTGGGTTAGAGAGATAACTTCAATATTTGCAGAATATTAGAAAAACCCCGCAGTGAATATCTGTTTGTATTTGGTTGCCGTCACCATGATATCATTGACAAATATGACGTGTCTGTGTCCCAAATGAAAACGGACATTTTCAGCTAGATTTCACGTCTTCACGGATTTGACATAACTGGTTTTGACTCAACCCTGGATTGACTCACTGATAGTGTGACGGGTGTCGCTAGCGGAGCAGGACATGCTTACCCTTCCGGAGCACCTGATGTCACTCCTGGTTTTCATGGGAGTTCACACTATGAGTGCCTAAGTTTTTAATGTCGTTTTTAGCTCACCTGGCTATGCCAGGGTGAGCTTTTGCCATCACTTGGCGTCCGGCGTCCGTCGTCCGTCCGTCCGTCGTAAACTTTTCATTCAAAGATCTTCTCCTCTGAAACCACTGGGCCAATTGGAACCAAATTTGGTCACAATAGTCCTTTGGTGGTTCCCTTTAAAAAAGGTATCCGGCAGGTCCGTTCCTCATCCAAGATGGCCGCCAGCGGGGAACATAGTTTTAACATTGGACCCTATGGGTAAACACATTCAAAGATCTTCTTCTCAGAAACTACCAGTCCAATTATAACCAAACTTAGTCACAATGGTCCTTAGATGGTCTCTTCCAAAAAAGGTATCCAGTAGGTCCGTACCTCATCCAAGATGGCCACCAGCGAGGAACATTGTTTTAACATTAGACCCTCTCGAAAAGACATTCAAAGATCTTCTTCTCAGAAACTACAAGTCCAATTATAACCAAACTTAGTCAAAATGGTCCTTAGATGGTCCCTTCCAAAAAAGGTATCCGGCAGGTCCGTACCTAATCCAAGATGGCCGCCAGCGGGGAACATAGTTTTAACATTGGACCCTATGGAAAAGACATTCAAAGATCTTCTTCTCAGAAACTACCAGTCCAATTAAAACCAAACTTAGTCACTATGGTCCTTAGATGGTCCTTTCCAAAAAAAGGTATCCAGAGGTCCGTACCTAATCCAAGATGGCCCCCAGAGGGGAACATAGTTTTAACATTGGACCCTATGAGAAAGACATTCAAAGATCTTCTTCTCAGAAACTACCAGTCCAATTATAACCAAACTTAGTCACAATGGTCCTTAGATGGTCCCTTCCAAAAAAGATATCCGGCAGGTCGGTACCTCATCCAAGATGGCGGCCAGTGGGGAACATAGTTTTAACATTGGGCCCTATTGATTTTAAGGGGAACCTCTGCCCAAATTTTTGAATTTTTATTTGAAATGTGGTCTGAATGTTTTAATTACAGCAATATGGATTACTTTGATTATAAGGGGAACCCCTGCCCAAATTTTTGAATTTTTATTTGAAATGTGGTCTGAATGTTTTAATTTCAGCAATATGTATTACTTTGATTATAAGGGGAACCCCTGCCCAAATTTTTTGAATGGTGTTCTGTTATGGGTTGTAATGGATGGTGGATCTTTCGGTTGCCATGGAAACCAAACAAGAATACTGTAATTTTAGAAAAAAAATGTATTCTGCTAAATTTTATGTTTCGTTTTTCTGATTGGAAATGCCTTTTATCTATGTGAGCCATGGTCCAGGTGAGCGATACAGGCTCTTGAGAGCCTCTTGTTTTATTTCCGTGCTTGTAGCTGTCTCACGTCCTTCTTCTGTCTTTATTTTTTTTCTGTTGCCGTTTTTGTCATGTCTTCTGATTTCGATTTTTGTAGTCTTCGCTTCCCTTGTTCCTTCGGTATTCTACTGCCGTTATTAAAGTAACATGGTTCTAATTTGAATGTTACTTGTCTCATACAACGAAAGGAAGTTCAAAAGTATATCTACTGCTTCATTAAGTACACAATGTTACTATTTATAAACGTCTACTGGGGCTTTCAAAATGTGTTCGAAAAATTCAGAAGTATACAGTTTGATCTGAAGATATTTTGTGTACGTGTAGGAGAGTGGTCTTTTGGACTTTCAACAGTCTCTTTTCCTTTGGATGTATGCACATACAACATAGTATGCCATGTCCATCTATATAGCTAAAGGGACAAGCTGAGCATTTCCACCTTTATTTAGGAAAGCAATGGGGGAATTTTCACCCGTTTCGCTACAGAAAATTGTGAAAATTCAGAAGTAGAATGTCATTATACTGTAGGCATGAAAAAATAAAACAATACAAACAAAATAAATAAAAAATTCTGTTGATAGAATGAAACACAAATAAGATCAAATGGAATGGACCTTTGGTGATTAATAACATATTACAAATAAATAGAAAATATTAAACATTCGTCAAAGTCTAGTTCCAATAAAATGCACGGAAAGTTGTTTAAAGAAACCGAGTTCAATCACACTGATTTATTCATGAGGTTTGCTAATCTCTATAATAGCAAATTGTGACACGTGCCTTATGTGGGAATATGTCTGGAACAAGTTAACCAAAGATTCATCAATAGGTCATTTATACTCCGTCAACAGAAAAAAAATAAATCATTCGCTTTGACATCTGTTCCAAAATTCATAGTGTTCATATTTTCTTCCTATTTTAAAAATGCTTCTGAAAATTTCATTTCATTTCAGTTTATACAGTTGTTTTTGTTTGTTTGTTTGTTTTTTTATTATTATTTCTTTTAATTCATTTTTTTTCTGTTGTTGTTTTATTTTATTTTTTTTAATTATTTAGATATTTTGGTTGCTTTTTTGTTTTTTGTTAAATTTTTGCCTTTTTTAAATTATTTTTCGTATAAAAACATCTAAAAATTCCAAACATTTTGTCTCTCCATTCAATATTTAAGTATGGAAATTTTAAGTAAATCGGTTGTATCAATACTGTTTGAATTAGAATTTGAATTGTGTAAATTCTAACTGATGTCTTATTTTAAATTTGGCGATGATTATTGATTAAAAAAACAAAATACCATAAAGGGCCTAAAATATTTTAAAAATTAGCAATGAAGTAATTTGCATATAAAAAGGGTCAGGTTTTAAAATACCGAATTTCGGATTTCCTGCTTTCTAACCATTCCCAAAATAATGGTATTCAGCAAAATAAAAAAAGACATGCTATATTTATATCATGCTTCATTCATTATTGAAGAATTATACCATACGCTTAAACCATGAAAATTGAATATTGGAAAGTGGGGAAGCTTTGGTTGGCATACAGGAATTATTATGTATAGCATGAACAAGGCGTACTTTTGTTTATAAATAATGGTAATATCTTAACTGAAAATCTAGCATATTATTATGTTAAAATAAAGAAGTTCGCATCGGGTATAATTGATTTCATACTTTACTAATACATTTATTTTTACATATAATTTTCATTTTATCATTCATTCATTCATTTGGCGTATTCAATACAAGCAATGACTGTAAAAATGTTATTATATATTATATATAATATTCAATATTTATTATGATTTCATATTTAGACATTTTTCATTTGTGTATTATTGTTGTTTGTAAGTGGCTGACAAAAATAATTGTTTTTAAAAAAATTAATATCTACGCTAAAGAACATTTTTCGGAATACTCAAGACTTTTTCACATAGCTTATTAAGTATCTGATTACTTTCAAATTAAAAATACTTATTTCAAGGTATATTATTACAGAAAAATTGCCTGCTCAAGGACTTATTAGTCCTTGGCCTGCTGCATAAAATATGCAACATTTTGTTCACATAATTTTAATCCTCAAACCAAGGAGTTTGCATCAAATTATTCCTTTTTGCCTCCTGTTTCTTAAAAACATTAATTTTGGGCTTTTTTCTTCGAATGGTGTACAGATCATTACCACTGCGAATTGCATAAATGTACAAATTTGTCAGTGCTTAAGACTTTTAATTGATGGTACGACAATGGCTACTTTTGTCATATTACTTGTTCGGGGTGGTCCACTCGACATTCAACCGTACGTGATAATATATATATATATGTGTCAGTAACCTGTCTTAAGTTAATGGTTCTATCTCGGTACTCCGGGTTCCTCCCACTGAGCGCAAGGATATATCTGAAATATACTACAGCAAGTGACGTTAAAACCACACGCAAACAAGCATATTAATTGTTCATTGGTGATAAACCTAATAAATGCCGAGACTTCAAGTCGACTGAGGGGAAATTTCGGAAATCGTAAGTCAAAAACAAAAGCAATACAGAGACAACAAATTGAAAGCAACACAGAGACAACATATCACTAGCAATACAGAGACAACATGTCGCTAGCAACACATAGACAACTTATCACTAACATTACAGTCACAACATATCACTAGCAATACAGAGACAACATATCACTAGCAATACAGAGACAACATATCACTAGCAATACAGAGACAACATATCACTAGCAATACAGAGGCAACATACCACTAGCAATACAGAGACAGCACATCTCTAGCAATACAGAGACCACATATCAGTAGCAATACAGAGACAACATATCGCTAGCAATACATAGACAACTTATCAGTAGCAAAACAGAGGCAAAATACCACTAGCAATAATACAGAGACAACATATTATTACTAAGATATACAGAAACAACATATCACAAGCAATACTGATACAAAATATCCATTACAATACGGGGAAACTTCTCCATAACAATACAGTATATCAATATCAATAAACGGACTTCCCGGCATGGAAAAACAGATATCATTTCCATTACAATTCAGCATATCTGTATCAATACACAGACAACATATTGACAGCAATACAGAGACAACATATCATTAGAAATATAGAGACAGAATATTACTAGCAATACAAATTCAGCATATTACAAGCAATACAGAAATAACATATCGCTAGCAATACAGAACAACATCACTAGCAATACAGAGAGAACATATCACTAGCAATGCAGAGAGAACATATCACTAGCAAACTGAAACAGCATATCACAAGCAATACAGAGACAACATATTACTAGCAATACAGAGACAACATATTACTAAGATATACAGAAACAACATATCACCAGCAATGCAGAGACAACATTTCACTAGCAATACAGATACAGCATCACTAGCAATACAGTATATCTATATCAATATACAGACAACATATTGACAGCAATACAGAGATAACATATCACTAGCAATACAGTGAAAACATATTACTTGCAATAAAGAGACAATATTTCACTAGCAATACATATACATTTCACTATTTCACTAGCAATACATATACATTTCACTAGCAATACAGAGACAACATATCATTAGCAATACAGAGACAACATTTCACAAGCAATATAGAGACAACATTTCACTAGCAATATAGAGACTACATTTCACTAGCAATATAGAGACAACATTTCACTAGCAAAACAGAGACAACATTTCACAAGCAATACAGAGACAACATTTCACTAGCAATACAGAGACAACATATCACTAGAAATACAGACACAACATATCACTAACAATACAGAGACAACATATCACTAGAAATACAGAGACAACATATCGCTAGCAAAACAGAGACAACATATCACTAGCAATACAGAGACAACATATTACTAGCAAAACAGAGACAACATACCATTAGCAAAACAGAGACAACATATCATTAGCAATACAGAGAAACATTTCACAAGCAATATAGAGACAAGACATCGCTAGCAATACATAGACAACATATTACTGATAATACAGAGACAACATATCCCGGCATGGCAATAAAGGAGAAAAAAATCCACAACAATAAAGTATATATACAAACAACATATCGACAACAATACAGATTTTAGTTATCATGTTAAGGGATAGATTTTCTGATTTTTGCTATGTTAAAGAACATGACTGCTTAAAATTAACTAGTTATAATGGTAAGGATATCTCTGCTGAAGTTTTTCATGTATATATATAAAGGAATATCTTTGCTGGAATTTAACTACTTAAATTAACCAATTATGTTAAATTCAAAACTCATTTTGGAATGGAAAAATATCTTTCCTTACTAAGATCCCCTGAACATAGGAAAAACTTTGCCAGACTGCGCATATCAGCACATAGGTTAAGAATTGAACAAGGTCGATATCAGGATACTCCCCCGACAAAACAGAACTTGTCTTAGGTGCAGCTCCCACGAGGTTGATGACGAGAAACACTTTTTATTCTCATGCAATTCATGTATGCTTAAAAGAAACATTATGGATAAAACAGTTAATTCTATTTGTCCAAATTTTGGATTACTGAATCATGATGAAAAACTTTTTTGGATATTAAATGTAGAGAATATTGATGTTTTAGTGCAGATCTGTGAACTTATTAAAGAAAGTAATATTTAATATCTGTAGGAGTTTATTTGCTTGTGGTCTGGTGTCATAGAGCACTGTCCCTTGGTGCCTTCAGCAGTCTTGCTACTAGAAATCTAGCTTGTCTGCTCCAGGCACGAGGATGGCATACAGACTCATCATATTATTACATTATAAAACTGCCACTACATTTAAAAGGTTCACAGGGTATCATTTAGCATTGTCCCTTGGTGCCTTTTGCAGATGGGACACAGTGAATCTGTCTCTTCTGCATGAGGCACGAGGATGATACCCTGGAACCAATTCTTTATATATATATACATATCTATATTTTTTATTTATTTTTTATTTATTTTTTATTTTATTGTTATTTCCACTTTGTGCAAATTTCTAAAAAATCGCAATTTCGTGGGGCTGTACCAGTTTTGATTTGTGTTAACACGGATGCATTACTCTATACTATAGTTTTCAATTTTGTATGTTGTCAGTCAGTTTATGTTGTATATTTGTCATGCCCCATGTGGGCCCATTCTTTGGAAATAAAAGATATTGTATTGTATTGTATTGTATAAGGGACCGACCATTTAACTTGAAGGGGGGGGGGGTGCTATGGTTTTTTTT
>MJUU01066604.1:31235-48299 GCA_002080025.1 Modiolus philippinarum
TTCAGGTTAAATGGTCGGTCCCTAATGGTGATGATATCGCTGCTGAAATTTAACTACTTATAATGGTGATGATATCGCTTCTGAAATGTTTCAAGTTACCACATGAATGAATACCTCTGCTGAAATTATACTAGTTGTTACGTTAAAAATGCATTTGCTGCAATTGTACAAGTTTATTATATTAAGGAATATCTCTGCTGAAATATTACCAGTTATTATGTTAAGGAATATCTCTTCTGAAATGTTACAAGCTATTATGTAAAAATCCTCTGTCGAAATCCTACAAGTTATTATATTTAGGAATATCTCTGCTGAAATGTTACTAGTTGTTACATTAAAAAATTCCTTTTCTGCAATTTTACAAGTTATTATATCAAGGAATACCACCAATGCAATTGCACAAGTAACTAGTCTAAGGAATATCTCTGCTGGGATGTTCTAAGTTTTTATGTTAAGGAATACCTCTACTATAATGTTATAAGTTATTATGTTAAGGAATACCTCTTCTGCAATGTTACAAGTTATTATGTTAAGGATTGCTGAAATTCTTACCAGTGATTTCTAGTATATTAAGGACAATGCTGTTGGCTGGGTGAGGAACGGGAAGCATATGACGGCAATCTGTAAGAATGACCTGTCTGTACCTCATTTTCATAATGATGCTCCTGGCTCGAGAAAGGAGAGCAATTGAAGAAAAGAAAAAGATAAATAAGTTTTCTTCATACTCGCGTTTTACCCATAGTTTTAAAATGTCAACTTGCAGTGAATACATGACAAAATCCTGAGAAAAATGTACGACTAAAGAAAGGTAACTCAGCTCCTTTGTCATAATCGAGAAATTTTGAAGATATAGATAGGGTTAAGGTCAGATATAGGATAACTGTTCCGTCAAGAACAAATATTGTAATATTAGATCAGATGCAGAAATATTCTGTAACATTTTATCATTTAGGTTAGAGACTCTGTTTTGACCCGGTTTGGACCACACTTTATGGCGCGAATCGTCCAAAACATTTGTGGAGCGAGATGACTAGACACTGATGTGGCGAGTTTGATGTGAAAAAGGGTTGGTCGATTGTGTTGGCAACGGGGGGAGCTGGAGTGGGGCGAGTTGACTTGGAAAACACCAGTCCTTATCAAAGAAAATTACCGACATCACTTGACCGGGTGATGTAATTTTTAACTTCAGATTCACTACATACAACCTGGGGCTAATGTTATATTAGTCCCAGCCTACTTATGCGCGTTATTTTTTTTTTATTTTATTATTTTTTTAATCGTTATTATAGTTTATATTTAATTATTTTTGTTTCGTTTTATTTCTTTCAAACATCAATCCACACAAAGCATGCGGGCCTGATAACATCAACGGCAGAATCTTCAAAGAACTTAAAGATCACATTGCAACTATTCTGAACATCATTTTTACCAAATCACTTGAGTCAGGGGAAACACCAAAAGACTGGAAACATGCAAATGTCGCCCCCGCTTTTAAGAAAGGAGATGAATACAAACCTATCAATTATCGTCCTATATCTTTAACATGCATATCATGTAAGATCATGGAACATATTGTCACTAGTAATATCATGACACATCTAGAAACAAATAACATACTGTACGATTTACAACATGGTTTTAGAACATCAAGACTTTGTACAAGAACCTTCATCGAACAATAATAGAAACATACAGACAGATTTGATAATAATGGATTTCGCAAAGGCATTTGACAAAGTACCACACCGCCGACTTCTCTATGAATTAAAATTCTATGGAATATAAAATCATACATTAAATTGGATAAATTCTTTTCTATCTGACAGCACACAAACAGTTGTCATAAATGGTACCTCATCACCATCAGTACCCGTAACATCAGGTGTCCCTCAGGGCACTGTTTTGGGTCCAATCCTATTTCTCATCTTCATCAATGATTTACCAGCATACCTGAAATACAGTAAACTAAGACTCTTTGCTTATGACAGCATCATATACAAAGAATTCAAACCAAATGAAGACTGTAATAAATTACAACTTGATCTCGATGCAGCCACACGATGGGAGGCAGATTGGCTTATGACCTTCCATCCCGACAAATGTACTTCCATCCCGACAAATGTACCAAGCTTACTATAACACAGAAAAAGAAACCTTTCCATCATAACTATTTATTACATAACCATATTCTCGAAACTGTCACCTCAGCTAAATATTTAGGCATAACATTACAATCTGATCTAAAATGGAACAAACACTATGAAAACATCACTGCAAATGGAAATAAATCACTTGGATTTCTTAAACGGAACATACAAAAATCAAATTCAGAAATTAAATCAAAAGCATACCAAGCCATCGTTCACCCAAAACTTGAATACAGCTGTAGTGTTTGGGATCCACATACAAAAGATGCAAAACAAAAAATAGAAATGGTACAGAGACGCGCTGCTTGCTACGTATTACATAACCATATTCTCGAAACTGTCACCTCAGCTAAATATTTAGACATAACATTACAATCTGATCTGAAATGGAACAAACACTATGAAAACATCACTACAAATGGAAATAAATCACTTGGATTTCTTAAACGGAACATACAAAAATCAAATTCAGAAATTAAATCAAAAGCATACCAAGCCATCGTTCACCAAAAACTTGAATACAGCTGTAGTGTTTGGGATCCACATACAAAAGATGCAAAACAAAAAATAGAAATGGTACAGAGACGCGCTGCTCGCTACGTATTTAAAAACTATCACAACACCAGTAGTGTCACAGACATGATAAACACCTTACAGTGGCCTAATCTCGAACAGCGCAGATGCAAAACAAGAATCATACTAATGTATAAAATTATCCACTGTTTAGTAGCAATCCCAACACACATTCTCATCCCCACAGACAGTAGAACCAGACAAAACCNGGGGGGCAAGGGTATTAACTGTTATTGTGTTATTGGGTAAAATTGAATCTCTGTAAGCTGTTATTGCAAAATATAATGTTGTGTTAGCTGTTATTGGGTAGTTCTGTGTTAGCTGTTATGATGAATATTCAGTTCTCTGTTAGCTGTTATTGAACAGTTCAGTTTGGTGTTATTACAAAGATACACCCAAAATTTTTCGCGCCTCGCTCCGCTCGGCGAAATTTCCTTTCACCTCTAAGTTGAAATTTCCCCTTTTCAAATCCCCCCGTCCGCTTGCTGCATTATTATATAGCTGTTGCCTACAACTGTCTACATTTTGACTATTTAGTCGATTTCGTAATTCAACTTTTTATTTGCTGTGGTTATTTGACCAGCTTTTTCTTTATAGTTCAATTTAAATAAATTGATTGATTGATTAGTTAGAGTTTAACATCCAGTGGGCAATATTTCAGCTATATCAAGACAAGGACAAGTAAATCAAAGTTCATCAAAAATATAAGTAAGAGAAGAAAGAAGCAATTATGAAAGGAACAACATGGACAACGAGTTTGAATTGCCACTGGAAAAGGGGAGAAATTGGTAGGGACAGGAAAATTAGCCTTCTATACGAGTTCCAGAGACTCTGCTCTCTTTAGACGATATAGAAGGGGTCTTTATACTGCATAGACCATTGCATTTCTCCACACAGTTTGGCTACAATGGTTCGCGGTCAGGCTTTCTGTATTATGACCCGACTCAGACTGCCCCGCATAGACAGGGCATTCCCCCCATTTACCTGTAACCAACTGGGGACGCGCCCGGCAGCTCTGTAGCCGGAGCCCCTGAAAACCGATTCAGGTGCCGGGAATTTGAAATAAAATAAACACCCATCACAACATACATTTTAAAACCGCAAGACTTGACATGTTTTTCTTAGAATTTTATATACTTGTTGGCTTTTTTAATATCATATAATTTAATGGTGTTTTGGGACTTTTTTGCTCAAATTCCAAGTTAGGATTAGCTTGATTAACCAGAATGATACAGTTGTAGACAGTAGCTATATGATTAAAAAAACAGTCAAATACTGAACTGTATAGAAATCAGAATAGACTATATATGGCAAATTACTCAAATGAATAATAATTCATCTCGACGACAAGAGACTGACACCCATACAAGAAGTGAAATTGAACACCGATAGCTACATGATGAGAAAAGAAAAAAAAATAATCAATGAAAATTCACACATACTGATTTTGAAAGTTGTTTGAATCTTCGATTAGAACATGTTGATAAAACACAAAGCAGTGAGACAATGTAATACATATTCATTCTTAGCATCACTAAGATAATGCTTCTTGTTGCATTTGAGTTTGTCAGTTCTGAGATAGAGCTCAATAATTTTATTAACTATGATCTTAATCCAAGACATTTTAAAAAAGTTTAGGGCTATTGTATTTTTCGCCTTGTACAGTGATAATGAGTAACAAATAAAGTACTTTTTAGTCACCTACCAGCGATAGCCGAAGGGGACTTTAGGTTTGAGCTCTGTCCGTCCGTCTGTCAGTCCCGCATCAGTTTTCTACACTTTTTTCTAACCCTTGGAGATATTGATCTGATATTTTGTATGTGAGTCTACATTAGTGAGTTACAGACCAAGATTAAGTTTGGTTCCTGTCCACAGATTTTTTACAGAGTTATGGGCCTTGGACTTTGAAAATGTTAGTAAAATGTCAGTTTTCCACATTTTTTTCTAAAGTGTTGCAGGTATTGATCTAATATTTTGTATGCGAGTCTACCTTATAGAGTTACAGACCAAGATAAAGTTTGGTTTGGGTCCACTGATTTTTGGCAGAGCTTTGGGCCTTGGACTTTGAAAATTTTAGTAAAATATCAGTTTTCCGCATTTATTTTCTAAAGCGTTAGAGGTATTGATCTGATAATTGGTATGTGAGTCTACCTATATGAGTTATAGACCAAGATAAAGTTTGGTTCCGATCCACTGATTTTTACAGAGTTATGGGCCTTGGACTTGGAAAACATATTCAGTTACCATTTTTGCTCGTGTAATAAGGCCTTGTCCTACCGGTAGGGGACTTGGTATTGCCTTGCAATACGATCCACACTTGTTGATAATGAAGTCAACGAACATGTTAATGATGAACAATGATGGCCTATGAATGTATATCTTCTCCACAAGAAAGTTTTATTGAATAAGATGACTGTTATCTAAGTTTTACATTATATGTTAGCTGTTTTTTACTTGATATACACTGTTAGCTGTTATTGTAAGACAAAATAGTATCCAAATGGAACAAATGTTATTGATATATCTATGAGATTTATTCCGTCTGGAGATTATTTCACCAGGTGAGCAGTAAATACTTCCCAGCTGGAGATTATTTCACAGAGTGAGCTATGAAATATTATTTCACGGCGGATACTATAAACCGTTACATTATCACTTATTTGTGTTATTGGAAAAATCAATTTGCTGTTAGGCTGTTATGGGACACCCCCCTCTTACACGTACCGTCACATAACTGTTTCAAAAGACACTTATAAATCATCATTTTTTTTTCAGTGGAATATGCTCCCCTGCTCAGTTGTACAAGCCACCACAGTTGACACATTCAGAGAACAGCTAACACAAGCTGTTCTCGCAAATCTTATCTTAACACCACATTTCAAGTTTTTAATCACCAAATGTAAATATTTTGCACTAGTTAAAAAAAAAATGTTTGTAAAGCTATTTTGTAAATATTTAGCTTTTAATTAACAGAGTCACGCATGCGCACAGCAAGTAATTTCTGTTTTGTTTGGGTTTTTGTTTTTGTTTTTTTGTTTTTTTGTTTGATTTTGTTTTGTCTTTGTTTCTTTTTTGTTTGTTTTTTTGTGTTTTGTTTGTTTGTGTGTGTGTGTGTGTGTGTGTGTGTGTGTGTTTTTTTTCTCTTTTTTTTCCCTTTTTTCAGTTTGTCAGATCAATTTACGGGAAAAGAACGACAACTCAATCAGGGAATTCCCAGAAGTTATTGTGCTGACGTTTACCGGAAGTAGTCATATTATATTATTTTGTGAACATGGCAGACAGCGTGAATGAGGTGCCGGTTGTAAACAACACTGGAAATGATACAGCTACGAATGCTACGGCAAAAATTCCTGCAACTCCAGAAGGAATGGCAGTTGCCTATGGAAGCCTGTTGATAATGGCGCTTGTCCCAATCGTTGTTGGTGCTTTTCGTTCAGTGAAATACCACAAAGAACAGAAGGTAAAATTGTGACCATATGTTTTGTCTTGTTTACATATTTGTCCTGTATTTGTCTATTTGTAAGAAGTTCTAGAGGTTCGTGATGTTAACCCAGTCACAGCCTATGACATAAACAATGTAAAACGCTCTATTATTTTAATTTTTTGCACCAACTGGTGTGGAAAGTAATTTTCCAAAACCTGTTGAGTGTGGACATCATAGATGAAAATGATTGCAGTATCCCAGTAAAGTTTACAATTAAATGACAAGAATATGGAGAATTTCATAGGTGAACATTTTGTAAGTTAATAAGGCATCAATCAACATGTTGGTTTTCCTTCAATCATCTCAATAACAGCTGTTTACTACATATTCATCATGTTCTTAAAAACTTCTATTGGCAGAAAATAAGAAAGACTTGGTAGTTTATGTGACAATGAATTCTTTCCATCCTTGTATTCTTTCCACTTGGATAAAATATACTAGGACAGAAATTCCAAGACTTAAATAAGCTAGGGTTGTTCTTCTGGCGTAATAAACGCACTAGTGCAAAGTAGAAATATACAAGGGTATTTATGTACCCGGACATTCTGCATGCCGGATAGAAAGTATGCTTACATTTACAGTAGTATGAAATTTCAAATTGAAAAATGTAGATCATGTAGAATGAGCCATGCATTCAAATAAATCCTCGGAAGTGTTGGCAGGGTACTGGCCCGGCAGAGTAGCCCGGCAGGGAGGCCTGTTGAGGCACTTGGCTTTCCGTCATAAGCACCACACAAAGCCTAAGAAATAAAGCACTAACAGTGTGATGATGTGATCTTTTAAAGACATGAGTATCATAGCATGGTCCGGAACAGTAAGCATGATCTGCTCCAAGAATGGTGATGTGATCCACTTAAAGACACGAGTATCATAGTGTGGTCTGGAAGAGTAAGCATGATCTGCTCCAAGAATGGTCATAGGTCAGCCACGAATAAGTGTAGGTCCAATGTGAATAAAACCTCCTAACCTCCTAAGTTTTCTTTAGGTAAAAGTTTTGACTAGCCCAAACTGATTTTACTAGTCTCAGGTGAAGGGCTAGTAGCCAACTGAACAGGCTGGTTTGATTAGGATACAACTTATGTAAACTGTTGACTTATAACATTAAAATTAATAAATGAAACTTTATCTTTACCTACTTTAGATAACAAAATAACAAAGTTAATTTAAAGTTAGTTTCTGCAGATGGCCATTTCAACAACTTCTTCAGTGCAATGCTGAATACTTATACATGTTATAACATTGTATAAAATCATGCTAATGTTTTCAAGAATAAAAGAAAGTTACAAATATATATATATATTTTTTTCAGTGCAAATCAATCATTTGGAAGACGATAGCAAATAACTTTTGAGCTTTAGAATACCCAGTTATTTTTGAATAACGTGGAAACATTGTTTTTTTTCACATGTTTTTGTTATATCAGGAATCTGGAGAGAAACCGGAGACTATGACTGGTAAAGATGCAGCCATGTTTCCTGTTATTGCCAGCTGTACATTGTTTGGAATATACCTAGTATTTCAAGTAAGGCCAAACATAGTCATAAATTAGACCTAGTATTTCAGGTAAGGCCAAACATAGTGATAAATTATACCTAGTTTTTCAAGTAAGGCCAAATATAGTCATAAATTATAGAGGGGTAACGATGAATCGATTATATCGATCCAAAGGGATGACCATTCCCGTATCGTATCGTTGGCCCGGAATCGCGATACCGAAAACAGCTTTGTTTTATACAACCACACCCGATCCAATCTGCGTTTTATTAGCGCCAATATGGCGGAACTCGTAGATATAAACAAAGTTGTCATTGTGAATGCTCCCACGGCTTATAAATCGATATAATTACTCATATTTAATAACAATTATGACACAAACATGGCTCAAATATTAAAACAATTGTATAATGCAATTCATAGTCTTGATATCTGCTGAATTTATGTCAAGAAAACAAGATTTACAGTACCATGATATGTACAGTACAGAAAGAGACATACCATAACAAATCACTTGGAGAGACATAAATTTTAATCCTTTAGACATAAAATCACAGACATACTATCACTGTGATAGACCTAAAAAGCAATAAAACAGAGTGGTGAGGATTAAATTTTATTACCTGTTTTACTTATAATTCCTTTGAAGTCTACCCGCTTAATTAGATTTTTACCCATAAAACTGGAAATGTCCTGACAAAACTTGGGTTTTATTGCCCCAATTAAAAAATTTTAAAGGTAAAAATTAATCCCAATCACTTTCCTAGACATCCCCACTATCACAGTGATTAGTTATGGTATGTCTCTTTCTGTACTGTATCGTGATAGTATCATATCGCAAGCAGATATCGGGATATGTATCGTATCGTCAGATTCCTCACGATACTCAGCTCTAATGAATTATACCTAGTATTTCAAGTAAGGCCAAATATAGTCATAAAATACTAGCATGCCTAGTATTTCAAGTAAGGCCAAATATAGTCATAAATGATAAAATATACCTAGTATTTCAAGTAAGAGCAAACTTAGTCATAAATTATAAGGCCAAACATAGTCATAAATTATACCTAGTATTTCAAGTAAGGCCAAACATAGTAACAAATTTTACCTAGTATTTCAAGTAAGGCCAAACATAGTCATAAAATATAACTAGTATTTCAAGTAAGGCCAAACATAGTCATAAATTTTACCTAGTATTTCAAGTAAGACCAAACATACATTTGTAGTCATAAATTATACCTAGTATTTCAAGTAAGGCCAAACATAGTCATAAATTTTAGCTAGTATTTCAAGTAAGGCCGAACCAAGTCATAAAATATACCTAGTATTTCAAGTAAGGCCAAACATAGTCATAAAACAAACCTAGCATGGCTAGTATTTCAAGTAAGGCCAAATATAGTCATAAATTATACCTAGTATTTCAAGTAGGGCCTAACATGGTAACAAATTTTACCTAGTATTTCAAGTAAGGCCAAACATAGTCATAAAATATAGCTAGTATTTCAAGTAAGGCAAAACATAATCATAAATTTTCCTAGTATTTAAAGTAAGGCCGAACCAAGTCATAAATTTTACCTAGTATTTCAAGTAAGGCCGAACCAAGTCATAAAATATACCTAGTATTTCAAGTAAGGCCAAACATAGTCATAAAATATAGCTAGTATTTCAAGTAGGCCAAACATAGTCATACATTTTACCTAGTATTTCAAGTAAGGCCAAACCAAGTCATAGAATATACCTAGTATTTCAAGTAAGGCCAAACTTAATCATAAAATATACTTATTTGTTAAAAATAGAAAAAAAATTTTTTACTGTCAAATGGCAATAATCTTTTTTTAAAAGGATAGGGCTTGTATGAGTAGGTCGATAAACAGTAAACAAAAAATTTTTAAGGTTGGACTTATATAGAGTAGGTAGTTGGTATATGTACTAACATGTGTAAAAGCAGCATGCCCATTCATGTACTGCAGTATGTAATTCACATACATTTTAAAACATGCACGTACAATTTCACAAATCAAAACGTGCATGCGCATACATTTGAAAAATTGAATCATTGAACATAGTGGTTTTCAGATGGAACTGTATTGTTCAAATCAAAAGTTAAAGGAAAATGGTTATCGGCATATGTCATGCAACATGATAATTCCCTTGCGAAGCCGACTTTAGTAACGAAGTAAATACTGGTATGCATTTGTACCCTCAAAAAATACCTTTTACTCCTAAATTAAAATTTAAAGGGTACATGTACCCTGAATTGCCAAAAGGAGTGGGCATTCTGGTAAAAGGTATTTTTTACCTCAAACTAAGTAGTAAAGAAAGAAACTGTCTCGTTTGCAATAGGAGAAATTGAAAATTAAGAACACTCTCTGTTGCATTGCAAACTTTATGAGGACAAAAGAATATTTTTTTAATGAAAATTTCTCCCAAATTTTTCAGCAAATAGTAGTTACAAATCCTCTGTATACTATATATTGAATAGCAACTCTGAAAGTTGTTTAAAAATTAGCGCTACATTTACTTAGGAATGTTTTGAGATGAGGAAAGGATTTTTCGCATAAAATGTTTACCAGCTAGTATATATTACTATTTTTACAATTTAAAGGTATTAAGTGTAAATAATATTAATATCAAAGTATTAGACATGTATTACATTTGTACATCATTTCTCTTTTTTCTTGTTTAAACTACTCTGCCTTAAACATGTACTGTATCATGAGTTTGTGCTAATAAATTTGTATTTGTATTTGTATTCTAACTATATACAATACAAACCAGTGTTTTTTTTCTATCAAATTAGGGCCTGTTTATAGGACACAGTCCCAATGGGAAATATACTTATATTTTCCCAAAAATATGAAAAATTTCCCAATCTAAGCACTGCCATTAGTTAAAAAAATAATGAACTAAGATAAATGTTTGAAATTGGCCTTCTTACAAGGTAAACAATGTTTGGAATACTCTCTATAATGGCATATTTGTTGCTTAATTGGTTGTAAGTGTAAAGAAATGCATTGAATACCTTAGATTATGCTTTTTGTATTTTCCCAAACAATGAAAAAATTCTCAATTTAAAAGGACCCCGACTCTGTCCCAAAAAGGTGAGAAAAAACTAGTGGTGTTCCGATGATCGGAAAATGTCTCAAATCGGTCGGTTGACAATTCAGATGTGATTAATCAATTGAGATTTTCTTCAATCGATTGATAATTGGTTAACTAAAAGTACATGTGACCTTAAGGAAAAAAATAGGAAGGCCATGACAGGGCTCAATTTTATACCTGTTTAAGGAGCCATGGCTCCCAAAACTGTCCTACTGGCTCCTAACGTTGGACAATAAGGAGCCAGATTGGCTCCTGAAAAACTTGCTTTGGCCATAAGATTGATATACACATTGAAAACCGATTTATCATTTAATCATTTAAAATTTTGATTTATGTTTCTATTCAAGTTCTGCAGTGACATAAGTTAGGAGCTAACTGGCTCCTTGAATGAAGACATAACTTTGAGGCCTGCCATGAAAAGTTAATACATTTGAAAACTTGCCCTCCCTGATCAGTGTCAGCTCAGCTTGCTAAAACCAGGATGTACTTTTGCCATCTCTTTGCATTCGTCATCTGTCCGTCATTCCCTAGTCTTTCCATCATCTGTCCATTGTCCTTCTTCTTTGTCTGTCATGAACATTTTAATTTAAAGATTTTCTCCTCTGAAACTACTGGGCCAATTGGAACAACGAACTGGGTTACAACAGTCCCTTGGGTGGTCCCCAATACAACATTGTTTTTTGGGTTCAAAGATGCCACTAGAAGGGAACATAATTTAATACTGGAGTCATGGGACCCATATATAAAGATCTTCTTCTCACAAACTGATTGCCCAAATAGATCTAAAATAAGTTACAGTAATCCTTGGGTTATCCCTTGCACAAAAAATTCTATACCATAAACAAGATGGCCACCAATAGGGAGCATAGTTTAACATCAAACCTTATGGGAACATATTTCTAAATCCTTTTCTCTTAAACTATCAGCACAATTGCAACAAAACTCTAAATCCTTTTCTCTTAAACTATCAGCACAATTGCAACAAAACTTGGTCACAATGCACCTCAGATAAACTCATTTTATAATATGTCCAGCAAGTTTTGATTCTATAAAGATGTCTGCCAGTGAATCATAGTTTTAACAGTTGGATTCTATTGGAACAATTTCAAAGATCTTCCCAATTGAAAAACTAATAGGCCATTTAGAACCAAACTTGGTCAAACAGTCTTCAGGTAGTCCATAGGTTTATGGGGGAAAGCCAGTGGTTATTTAAATTAAGCAAAGGAACAAATGCTTTATTGTGTACATTTGTCATTTGTATGTACAAATGTCATATTTACAAAAGAAACCATTTAGAATATAAGACTATATTCATTAGTTCCAATGAAAAGCAAGCACTTCATACTATATAGACACATATTCAAAAGTCCTAAAGCAAAATCAAAAGAGGAATTGCAAGATAACCGATTATGACCGATAATCGGTCGGTTAAGCCTTACCGGTTATGATAGATAATCGGTTGGTATTTTTATCCGATTGAACACCACTAGAAAAAACATTGCAAACCTACATGTACATAGCAAAATCTTACTTTCAAGATTTATACTTCAAATTTTATTATACATGTTAATAATGAAGGAATGTGTAGTAAATGCAGCCAAATGAGACAACATGGCAAAACCAAGCAATGGAACAATGCTTTTATTGTTATTCTTCATCCTGAAGTCACCTTAGAATTTATTTGATTTCATATTGCTGAAAGCTATTTCCATTGGTAAAATGTCTATGTATTTTGAGCATCATGATTTAATGAAATTGAAGTGACAAAAAATTGGAAATGCAAACTATATCATTTATGTAAAATATTTTAGATTTATGAATAAATAATAGCAGTCATCAGTCATGCTGTGAACTTTCAAATCAAAAAGTGAAGAGGTAATTAACACCACCAATGACAAAACTGACTGATATTGCCCATTAATTTGTTTTTCAAGTAAAGATTATATACAGTAATTTTAAATTTGTTCTTTATTTTACATTTCAGGTCTTTTCCAAAGAATATATAAATTTGTTGTTGACATTTTATTTCTTCTTCCTTGGTGTATTGGCTTTGGCACATATTGCTGGGTAAGTCTACTTCCTTGGTGTATTAGCTTTTAATAGCACATATTGCTGGGTAAGTCTACTTCCTTGGTGTATTAGCTTTGGCACATAATGCTGGGTAAGTCAACTTCCTTGGTGTATTAGCTTTGGCACATATTGCTGGGTAAGTCTACTGGTGTATTGGCTTTGGCACATATTGCTGGGTAAGTCTTAATTCCTTGGTGTATTAGCTTTGGCACATAATGCTGGGTAAGTCTACTGGTGTATTGGCTTTGGCACATATTGCTGGGTAAGTCTACTTCCTTGGTGTATTGGCTTTGGCACATATTGCTTGGTAAGTCTACTTCCTTGGTGTATTAGCTTTGGCACATAATGCTGGGTAAGTCGACTTCTTTGGTGTATTAGCTTTGGCACATAATGCTGGGTAAGTCTACTGGTGTATTGGCTTTGGCGCATATTGCTGGGTAAGTCTACCTCCTTGGTCTATTGTCTTTGGCACATATTGCTGGGTAAGTCTACTTCCTTTGTGAATTAGCTTTGGCACATAATGCTGTGTAAGTCTACTGGTGTATTGGCTTTGGCACATATTGCTGGGTAAGTCTACTTCCTTGGTGTATTGGCTTTGGTACATATTGCTGGGTAAGTCTACTTCCTTGGTGTATTAGCTTTGGCACATATTGCTGGGTAAGTCTAATTTGCTTACTACTTCAACATTCAACTTGGGCACATATTGTTGTTAAAGTCTCATTTAACTGAATACTTTAAAATACAACTTGGGCACATATTGCTGGCACATGAACTTGCTCCAGGGATGCAAATTACCAGGGCCCAGTAGCCCAAGGCCCCTAGAAATTGACCTGGGCTACTAAAATTTTAAAACCAGTAGCCCAGGTGGCTAATGAAATATCCTGCAATTTTGGTGGACAATATAGTACTGGGCTAGTAAAATATCGGCTGGGCTACTGAATTCTGTTTGCTAGAGGCCCAGCCGGTCAATTTACCAAATTTCGAATATTTGTCCCTGCTTGCTCCCAGCCATATTTGTGTATCATTAAATATCTTGCTCCCAGCCATATTTGTGTATCATTAAATATGACAAAAATATGAATCCTCCAGAAAAAACAACGCCTGATACCTGCCTCAGTTTATGGTGGTCCGTTACTATAAAGTTGTTTTACAGGTTTGCATTTTATTTAAGATGGCCACTAACAGGAACATAGTTTGACATTGTATTTTATGAAAAAACTTTCAAAGAGTTCTTCTCTGAAACTACTTAGCAAATTGGAACCCAACTTGACCACAATAGTCCTTGAGTGGTCCCCTACAAGAAAGTTGTCAGGTTCGCACCTTACCCAAGATGGATGCCAACGGGGAACTCAAAGCAATATTAGCTGTATTTTTCAAATTTTTGGTTTCAGAAGAATTCATCATTTCAAGTCGTAATTTGTAGAGATTAAAAGCAGTTACAAGTCCCAATTCCCCTTATAAACATATAAAAAAGCTGGAAAATTAAGAAAATGTAATGTGAATAAACTATTTGTCGTACAGCAAAAAATTATTCTCGAGATGAGTGTATGTGTGTGACGTCAGGTCAAATATTCCTAAAACATGTGTAACAGATATGTTTATACTGACTTGTCATGTTCTGATAAAATCATGTGTTATGTGTAAAATGAAAGTTGACAAGTAATTGTGTATCATTGTTTTCATTACCAAAATAATAAAATGCAACCAAAATCCATTATCGATTTTAAAATAATTCCAGGTGTATTGCGCTTATCACGACTTCGTCCAATTTGACCTCATATAGCCTCGTCTGTATTACATAAGCTTAAAGACTGGCTCCTTTGAAATCAGAACCTAGTCTTGCATATGGTAAACTGATAACCAACACCAGAGACCGAATATGTAAAGAGTGATAACATATAAAAAAGCTTGAAAATTAAGAAAATATAATGTGAATTAATTATTTTCTGTACAGCAAAAAAATGCATTCTCGGGATGAGTGGTCATGGTGGTATGCATGTGACCTCAGGTCAAATTTTCCTAATACAAATATAACAAAATTGGTTATACTGACAACTTGTGATGCCTCGATAAAAATCATGTGCGATATGCAAAATGAAAGTTGACAGTATATCATTGTTTACATTACTAAAATGATAAAATGCAATGCTTGATAATGGAAATTATGTAGTATTCTTGGTGTTTTTATGCAGTAAAGGGTACTATCATTTTACGAAATAATGCGTTTTGAGAGTTTCCAAAAAATTTGAAGAAATACAACTCATATTGCTTTAATAAACATTAAACCCAATTTGAAAAGCATGTTTAGAGATCTTCTCCTCTGAAATTACATGTACCTAGCCAGTTGAAACCAAATTCAGTCCAGTCCAGTTGTATCCAAGGCCATACCACCAACATTTCCTTATGGATTATCACCTGAAATTTACATATATTATATGTCCAGTCCAGTAGTATCCAAAGCCAAATCACCAACATTTCCCAGTATGGATTATCACCTGATATTTAGATATTTTATATTACTAGTTAGCTCACCTGACCCGAAGGGTCATGTGAATTGAATTAAACTTATTTTATTGCTCAAAAGCAAAGGGATCGGGCACAAGTTATTACAACATTATTATAAGCCCTTTCCCTACAATTTACAACATAAACAAGTAATAAATATAAAATAGCAGCAATGTTAATACAATATACAAATTGATCTGTTTTGTAGTAATTAACTATATAAAAGAAAAGAAATAAATATAAAATACTGAAATTAATGAAACTTAAACCATTGTAGTTATATGTACATACTTGAATAAAGAAATCGTGTGTTTTCAGAATAGAATTAAAGAATAACAGAAATAAGATAATAAACAAGAGAAAAAAGAAATAAAAAGAGAAAGGGAAAGTCTGCAACATTTTATCAATCATATATCAATCAATCAAATCTATGACTATTGTATATAAAACTTTGGACCGCTGTAAATATATCGAAATTTTGTACAATAGTAAGATCAGTATTTCCACAGAGAATTATATTTATATCAATATTTCCATAAATTCTAAGAGTTAAAAGTAGATTCTGTCGAATATCATTATATACTGGACATTTAAGGAAAAAGTGACTAACATCTTCACGATCTGCACCACATACGCATCTAGGATTATCTTTGATACCAAATCTATATAAATCATAATTCAAACTGCTATAGCTATACCTCAACTTAGTATGAATAATATTTAATTGTCTACGACCAAAACCGTACCATAACGGAACTACATATTTAACACTTAGAGACCTTTTAAAACTGTTTATAGTATATGAATTTCTTTTACATAAGTCTAAAGAGTCATGTGAGCTATTGCCATCACTTGGCGTCCGTCGTCCGTCCGTCGTAAACTTATTAAAAAAACTTCTCCTCTGAAACCACTGAACCAATTTTAACCAAACTTGGCCTGAATCATCACCAGGGTATCCTCTTTCAAAATTGTATCCGATGAGTCCGAGGACCAAACAACATGGCTGCCGTTACTAAAAATAGCACATAGGGGTAAATTGTTGTTTTTGGCAAATAACTCGAAAAGCGTTACAGATATCAAAAATCTGATGGAGTAAAAGTGATCAGCATGGCAAGATCTACCTGCCCTGCAATTTTGAAGAAAATCTGATTACAAGTTTTGGAGTTATTGCCCTTTTTCCAGAAATTTTTCAAAATTTTAATATTTTTTATTTTTTATCAAAGAAACTATAGCAGATAGAGGTCAACTTTAAATTGCAAAAATGTTCAGCATATTAAGATCTACCCACCCTGAAATTTTGGAGAAAATCCAAAAACCCTTGTAGGAGTTATTGCCCTTTTTTCACAGAATTTTCAAAATTTTCATATTTTTCGTCTTTTATTTCTAAAACTATAGAAGATGAAGGTTAAGTGTAAATTAATAAAATGTTTGCCATGCAGTGGTGACTTCAAAAGTGGTGTTGAAAATTGACCGTTGACCGCCATTTTCAAAATGGCCACCAAAAAAAGGCGGGAAAAAATTCAACATTGTTCATTTTCAATAAGATTTGGTTTCCTATTAGATAGTGATGTTGCGACTTCAAAACCAGTGTTGAAAATTGTTTGTTGACCGCCATTTTCAAAATGGCCGCCAAGAAAGGCGGGAAAAATCAACGTTGTCCGATTTCAATGAAATTTGGTTTCCAAATAG
>MJUU01066604.1:51051-77259 GCA_002080025.1 Modiolus philippinarum
TTCTAGAATTAAGTTGTTTAGTGGTAGGGTGTTTATATTTGGTATGCGACTTCTTGTGATAAGAATTTTCTGATGGAACCTTTCAAATTTATTGTGCATGGAGGTCACACTAATCCCCGGCGAGCTATGTTGTCTTCTGACAACTCTTGTTTATCTCTGTATAAATGCAGTCAAAAAGTATTAAAGTTAATTCATTTTTCAGTGTGTTCAGTCATATAAAACATGTAAAATATAGCAAATATGACATGGGTGATGTTATCAGGCAAGTTTCCCTAATTCACAAGACTGAATTTCATGTAAAAACTTGTTTTTAAGCTTTCAGATTCACTGTTATTTAGTGATTGCTGTTCCAAGTTGCACTATGTTTGTTTTCATACTCTTAAGAGTTAAAATTTTCATTCAGCATTCAATATTTCATCATTTAAAACACAAAGCAACATTAAAAATCAGACCAAGGAAAAACACAAGTAGACAAATATATCCTTAAGTGCTTAAGTGCACGCTTAAGTGCACACTAGGGGCCTTCTTGATCTCGCTTGAGGGGGTGAATATTGTTCACCTCTAGTTGAAGACCCTCAGGCGACATCAAGATGTAGACAGGAATAAAAGCCCTGTCTTTGATAAACTGGAGTTCTCTATGTATCGTGTGTGTTTTTGTCACATGTACATTCACTCCATATCCTTTCATTTTTGCTAAATATATCTTTAAATATATCATCTTATGTATTTTATAGACATGTTTTCTAGTGTGAGAGTGTTTTATCATCTGACTAACCTCCTTGAGCTCCTTGATCCATATGTGAATATCCAAGTTCTTATCGTTGTTCATGTTTGTCTTTGTCTCTCTTTTGTGTTTTTCTTGTTCAGTTCCTCGTTGGATTGTGGCCTCTGTTTGTAATTTTCAGCCATTGTAGATTTTTACTGTTATCGTTTATATTTGATTGTTTCAAATTAAAATAAATATATTGTTGAGATAGACCTGGGGAGGGCAATGCAAAAAAAAAACGAAAAGAAAAATAAAACAGCTGAAATAAAAAAAAAAATGAATTAAAACAATATAATGGATAATAAATGGTGGAAAAACATTTCAGTTCTGTATTAAACGCATTAGCTACTAAAAGATCTATACTTTGTGCCACTCTTGTGTTAAGACTTATTTGCCCACACAATTGTAGTTCATTTTGAAATTTTATGCCAAGTTATATGTTATGTTACAGAACTACTGAATTACAGATTTGACAGAAAAGATCTGGTTTGTCTGGGGTTATGTGGTGTCACAGGAGTGTGGTATCTAGTGAAGAAGGTAAAGTTTGTATAGGTGAAGGTAAAAAATCATTTGACAGAGTTTGATTGTATTTACCAGTTTTTAGAAAGGTTGCATAGCAACGCTTTCTAATGTCATGACCCTGTCAGTTGAAATGCACTATGAAGAAACACAGGTGCTTCATTTTGAAAAACTCAATTGATCAAAATCATATTTTAGAATTAAAACAATCAGTTGATGAAAAAATAAAGTAATTCACACAGATTTGAAAGAATTTTATGATCGTTTAAACGAGTTATTTGATAAAAACGATAAAAAATGATTCCCCACCTTAACGGAAAATTTATCATCGGGAAACCTCGGGTGATTTCGGAAGACTTGTCATTGTTCGAAATCTTCAATGGATAAAATAAAGTGCATCTTTGCTAATATAACAATATTGTTAAACTGCATTTGAAATTGTAAAAGAAATAATTTTACATAAACACAAGAGCGTTTCAGTTGCTTGAATGGCATGTAAACAAAAAGTTCCTTTAGCGCATGCGCAACAGGTGCTAAATTTACAAAGTGAAAGTAGAGTCAGCTGTTAGTTGCAAAGTGTGAGTTCTGTGTTTCATTGTCTGTGCGTTGTCAGAGGACTTATTTTGGGTTGATAATTTTGCTAGCGAAGATTTAAACGGTCTGAAGATTTGTTTTATCTCATCAAAGGAAGTCGTTTAACTTAGGCTTTAGACACTGTAAATTTTTTCATCATTGAAATGAACTCAACCTTTTGATGTTGCTTTTTTGTTTACACACACTATTAGTTCACATTTATTTTGTTAATTTTCCTTGAAAATTTAGTCTTGCAGTCAGTTTTGAAACTGAAAACGCGATGTTGGAGTTCAGTTTACATATAAAAAGGGAGGTAATCATTATGTACAAACTACTGTGGGATTACATTGTTGTCATTGAGCAAAAACTACAACTTTATTTTTAAGAATGAATCGTTTTATTCATATGACATTTTGAAGTCTTAAGAATATACATTTAATCTGATATTCATTTCAAATAGTACTTTGTTGTGACTGTGCTAACTTTTTTTTCAATATTTGTAACACTGATTGATAGTAAACAAGTGTGGATAGTATACTGCACACTTTTACCAAGTCTACTTAAATCTTTGAAAGCAACCTTTCTGTTAGGGCTTTAAGCACTTTGATTATTTCAGCAAGTTACAGAAAACTTAAAGTCTAAAGCAGTTGTGTTTTTAAGGGCTATTCCATTAAAAAGGATGTACCAGGGTCGGAAGGCAGAAAATGAAAATTCTTGTGGGTTCTTGTTGATTTTGTATTTTATTGCCCTACTCATATTTGTACATTACCTTTGGTTGTGGGGGTAGTAGAAAATTGTCTTCAGACCCTGGTACATACATTTTAATGGAAAAGCACTAATGTTATTTTGTATTCTAATGCAACAGTTATGTCACAGAAGGTTTAGTTGGTCAAAACTGACCATTGAACAAAAGTGGACATCCACTTTGCTGCCCTCTGGTGGCCATTTTGAAACAACACGGATTGAGTCTTCTGTACACATCTCATCAGTAAAATAAAATAAAATGTGGTATTGACATTTTTAAAACATCTTTTTATTCAATTTATAATTACTTAACCATTTGATGTGTACAGCAAACAAAATAATGGAAAGGTTGGCAAAAATACAGTTTAAGCGAACAACTCTCAACAAATAAGACTGTGATGTCTTTTTGTAGAATTTTCTAACTTTTGACTATTTTTAGATTAATATATGACATTTAACTGTTTGTTTGCATTAGAATAACAATAACAGTACATTATTTCAATACCTGAGGTTGTCGGTCTGTATTTTGCAATAAAAAATATCTGCTCTACAATCTACCTGCAATTTTTACTGTCAAATCTATGATTTACACACTGGAGTATTCAATTAATGTACTGTTATTGCTTACTGAGAAATAACAACTCAGAAAATCTCTGTTTTACATTCTAAACCAATAGCAGTATCATGGCTCAGACACAAAAAAAAATATCTGGTTATTTTAAGAATTGATATACATATATATGGATATGGGATGTTGTCTCCTGGACATTTACCTCATTCTCTTTCTTTTTCATATATATAACATATTTTTGAGGGTTTGCAGAAGAAAGGAGAAAATCATGATTTCCAGCCATTTTATTGGTGTTTGTACTGAACACCTTAGCTATCGGTTCAGCTTGAATCGGATAAAAATAGATTACATGCATGGCAGGAAACTTTAAACAGGTTAAAAAGTCTACTTATAAATTGTAAATAATACATGAGTAAATTACAGAATAAAATTGTAGAACGTTACATACTATTGTCTTGAAATGGTTAAAATGTTTGAACATAGTTTAAAGAGAGAATCGGCGTGTTAAAACTCTGTTACGGGATGGCGGAGTGAAACTGAAAAATAAGTGTCGAATAGGCTTGAATATATAGTTCGAGACATTTATAATACATCCAAACCCATTTTAAATTACCGCTTCGCCATTATTAAACTAATTCAAATTACCTGTAGTGAAAAATTAAAAGATTAACCAGTACATTTCTACAATTGTAGAATGAAAACGAAAGTATTTGTTTCACGTGTAGGAATACAAAAAAAAGATAAATATCAGGATGATATGTTTAAGGATGTCAAAATGGTTTCGTTATGAAAGTTGTGTCACTTTTTTGAAAATTTCATGATGTTTTGATACGTTAACTGCTTGATCCTCATGCAGCCATTTCTGTACAAACCCGAATATAATATTCCACGTGTAATATTCATTCCATCTCGAGCAGCCTCTAGAGGACCCTAAAAGGCTCACTTGATACTGGCCGTGATAAAGTCTGTATCAAAAACAAAATGTCCTATATTCCATATATCTCGCATCAAGTTAGGGGGGACGCCATTTATTTTAGACCCACCACCAATAGAAAAAAAATATTATTTCTACCATTAGTCGACATCAGGCTGACCCCCAGGACCAAGAGAAAAAAAATAAAACTGGCTTTCCCCCCTGGGTGATAATTTTTTCTGGAATAGCCCTTACAAAATTTGAAGAGATTGCTCAAGGAATTTGAAATATTTGATATTTTTACTTGATGGGAAATTTTGTTATTATCAAAGATAAGTGGTAAAACCGATATAATTCCAAATACATATAATGGGAAATTTAAAAATACTTTGTTGCGTGTTTCAGCACTGTCCAGAAAATGTGAAAACTGGATATTATTGAAAAAAAAAGCTTTTCTGTACTTTCAGCATTGGATTGCCAATAATTTGTTTGGCTTGGCCTTTGCAGTAAATGGTGTAGAACTACTGTCACTGAACAAAGTCAGTACTGGATGTATTCTTCTAGGTGGACTCTTTGTTTATGACATATTTTGGGTAAGTAACAAAGTCTACACAGAGGGTATTCTTAAAGGTTGATTCCCTTGGTGTATGACGTCTTCTTGGTAAAATTATTATAGGAATAAAAGTATCGACTCGCTCACAATCTGAAAAAGTTTGAAAGATTTTATGTAAAGTTTGTGAGTGAAAGGCCACGACCCCTCAAAAATTATTTTTATTTGTTATAATTCCACTCCTTTGAACTTAAGCAATGTTGTCGCTCAATTTAACGTCGCTGTATACTGCAATATTTTACCTCAGAGCATCAAGAAATAACTTCTTTGTTGTTCATGACTTTGACCAGTGAAATGAGATATTACAGTAGCCATTGGAAGTATAAAGTATTGGATGTTATTGGACTTTTCATTAGGTACTGACCTGTCATGGTAAAGTATCTTGTGATGCTGTCAGATTGTGTTATTTTCTGTTATTAAGTCACCAACAAATATGGTGCAACCCCTAAGTCATGCATGAATGATCATGTTAATTTTTTCGGAAGCAGTTATTACACCCTATAGTAATCGAATTTCAAAGATTTTGTACAAAATATCTTTGTTCATAGTAAATACTTCTCTCAGGGTATAAATATTTTAAAACTTTTGGACTGGCTATGAGGATAATAGCAAGTTTATGGTTTCACCAGACACAAATATTGCCCGGAGGGAAATAGGCATCTTTTTGACTGGCTATGAGGATAATAGCAAGTTTATGGTTTCATGAGACACAAATATTGCCTTGAGGGAAATAGTTGATGTCGAGGAAACCATAAATTTTCTGTTGGTCGAATAGCAAGTAAATAAGTGTTTTATTCTACTTAATCGAAAATCAAATACAGTTGAACCTCGATAAGTCGAAGTCGAAGGGACCATACAAAATGATTCGAGTTATCCGAGGTTCGAGACATCCGAGTTTGAGATTTGTATACAATTTCTTGTTACATCAGAGATTGGCAGTCATGCCATTTGATTTTCATTACCAGGTTGATGGCAGCATGCAGAATCGGAGATACCGTACATAAAAAAGTAGAAAAAACATGATTTTATTGTCTCGCCCGCGACGAAAGTCCCGGAAAGCTGGACATATGCGTACAAAGTATGGCAGCGACGGCGACGTAAACTTTCATGTTAAGTTTTTGTGATTAGGTTATTTTCTCAGTACCTATAAGTGGTAGGTTAATGATTTATGGTATGTAGGTTGGTCTTGAGTAGTACATGACAGTCTGCCATATGGCTTTTGTCCTTGATCTCAATTGCACGGTCTATTGAGCATGTTAAGTTTTTGTGATTAGGTAATTTTCTCAGTAACTATAAAGTGTAAGGTCAATAATATTTGATATATTGGTTGGTCTTGAGTAGTACATGACCATCTGCTATTCAGCTTTTGTCTGTTACCTCAATTTCATGGTCTAATGAACATGTAAATTTTTTGTGGTTAGTTAAGTTTCTTATTAACTACAAGTTGTAGGTCAATGATATATATAATGTAGGTTGGTCTTAGGTAGTACATGACAGTCTGTCATATTGCTTTTGTCTTTGACCTCAATTTCACGGTTCAATGAACATGTTAAATTTTTGTGCTTAGTTTAGTTTCTCAGTAACTATAAGTGGCGGGTCAATGATATATGGTATGTAGGTTGGTCTTAGGTAGTACATGACAGTCTGTCATATGGCATCTGTCCTTGACCCCAATTTCATGGTCTAGTGAGCATGTTAAGTTTTTGGGATTAGGTCATTTTCTCAGTAACTATAAGTGGTAAGTCAGTGATATTTGATATATAGGTTGGTCTTTGTTAGTACATGACAGTTTACTGTATGGCTTTTGTTTGTGACCTCAATTTCATGGACCAGTGGTCATGTTAAGTTTCCCAGTATCTATTAATGTAAGGTCAATGATATTTGGTATATGGGTTTGTCTTAGATTGAACATGACAGCCTGCTATTTAGCTTTAGCCTTTGACCTCATTTTCATGGTCTAGTGAACATGTTATGTTTTACAGTATTTATCAGTTGTAGGTCACTGATATTTGGCATTTTGGTTTTGGGTGATACATGACAGTGTGCTATATTGCTTTTGTCAGTTATCCTAATTTCACAATCTAGGGAACATGTTTAGTTTTCTGATTTAGTCTGTTTGAGTTTTCACATCAATTTTGTGACCATGTAGGGATGGGCGAGACATCAATTTGGGTCCACACTTGTTAAATAAAACATTATTATACTATACTTGTTTTTATATATGGGTAAACATATTATATATGATTATGCAATTTGATCTCAACTTCGACATATCAGGGTACATTTGCATTATAAATTTTTCATGGGACAACGATTTATATTCGAGTTATCCGAGAATTCGAATAATCCAAGTTCGAGTTATCAAAGGTAAAAATGCATTAATCAAAGGGGAATTTTGCAGGGACCGACCATTCACTTCGGCACATCCAAGATTTTGAGACAGCCGAGTTCGACATATCGAGGTTCGACTGTATGTTATTGTCACATTACCAGTCCAAGACTATGGACCAGTGAAAAACTATTTGACCGATGATGTCACAATCAATGATGCCTTAATTGAGAAAAAGTTGTATTATTTTAACATAATGTAATAAGGAAAACACATACCGAGGTATAATAATATTTATTACATACTTCTTCTGTTGTAGGTATTTGGTACAAATGTGATGGTGACAGTCGCAAAGTCATTTGAAGCACCAATAAAATGTAAGATATTATCAATCTAGATATTAAACTAACAATTGTCATGTTCTAAATTTAGTAAAACATTTAATGAAACAACTTGTCAGGTTATAGTAGTAGGAACTATAGCATATATATACTCAAGTCTCAATTTATAACCATTATAATCTACAACTTTGAATATATGGACATGTTATAGAGCGAGATTAGCTTTGTCCATATAAAGAGTAAACATCACCTGCTATGCATTTTCACTTATTATGTGAGAAATGTTATGTCCAAAGTTACAAGTAAAGTCTGATAGTTAACATCTGACAAGTAAATGAATCAGAATTATGTTTCATTATGAGCACAGTCATTATGTATCACATTTTCTTCATGTTATATTACTGGGAGGTTGGTTTCTAATTATTCATCTATTCTCACTTTCAATGTCCAAAAAAGAAAAGCATAAATAGTTAGAATAAATTCTGACCTTACAAGATAATTTTTAATATCTCAAGACAAAAACAAGACATGTATACTTGGAATGTTTTATAAGCACAGCTATGATCACCGTTTCTTTCATGATGTTTATTTTATTGTAGTGGTGTTTCCACAAGATTTGTTAGAGAAAGGTTTAGATGCCAACAATTTTGCCATGTTAGGACTGGGAGATATAGTTATCCCAGGAATATTCATAGCTTTATTATTAAGATTTGATGTAAGGTAAGTTGATATCCCATGAATATTCATAGCTTTATCATTTAGGTTTGATTTAAGATAAGCTGATATCCCATGAATATTCATAGCTTTATTATAAAGATTTGATTTCAGGTAAGTTGATATGCCATGAATATTCATAGCTTTATCATTTAGGTTTGATTTAAGGTAAATTTATGTACCATGAATATTCATAGTCTTATCATTAAGATTTGATGTAAAGTAAGCTGATATCCCATGTATATTCATAGCTTTATCATTAAGATTTGATGTATGGTAAGTTGATATGCCATGAATATTCATAGCTTTATTATTAAGATACAATGTTAAGTAAGTTGATATCCAATGAATATTCATAGCTTTATTATTTTAGATCTGAGTCAAGGATATTATACCAGGAATATTCAAAGCTATATAATTAAAAGATTTGATGTTAGGTTTATTTGTTATCTCGGGAATATTCATTGTTTAATTGTAGAGTGTGTTAGATTTTATAACTAGGCCTTTAGATTATATTTGTAACATAGCATGACTTATAGCACTAAGTTTCTTTTGCTTTTAAACGAAATAAAAATGATAAAAATAAGCTACACTTTAAATGATAAAACTGACAAATATATATAACAGAAAAAACTCAAATATAACAGAACAATAAAAGACTTGCCAAAATTTTTGGCCCTATGAACCTTCAATGATTGAGACCACAGACAAAGAACCAAAAGGTCATTCAAGAACGAGAGAAGACAGACCTACTAAGGTGTATTCTATGTAAAATGTTTTTTTTGCAGTCGTATTATGGTATGGCGCAGTCGTCGGCGTCGTCGTCTGTGGCCAGCATAACTTTGTTTCTAGTGGACGGATCATCTTCAAATTTCAGTATGTGGATTCTTGGCATAATGGCAATCCCGGGTTTTGATTGCAGGTTTGTGGCCCCACCCGTTTCAGTAAAAGTGGCCAAAAAGGGGTAAAATTGGGTATTTTTGTGTCTGTGGACAGCATAACTTGGGTTCCATTGAACTGATCATTTTCAAATTTTAGTATGATGTTTCTTGGCATATGCTTTAGCCCAGGCAACAATTTTATGTTCCGGGCCCCGCCTGTTTTAGAAAAAGGGGCCAAAAGAGGTTAAATTAGTTGTTTTCACATATTTGACTGTAGAATCTTTATTATTTATCAGATTTTGATGGGGTTTCTTTCAGTAAACTCCTTAGAAAATTTCCAATCTGTAGTATGCCAACGGATTTCAAGTGGCATGTACCGTTCACGAGATAAATAGGGCCCAAAAGGGGCGAATTTCAAAAATTATATTTTTTTATGTTTAGTGCGATTTTGATGCAATTTTTTCCAAAGGATTCCTTATGAAAAATTATTGTAGCGCTCTACTATTACATTTTTGGTAACTTGTTTCCTTACCCAGCTATGAGGGGCCAAAGGGGGCCAAAATCATAAATTTACAGAGAACCTAAAATTTTTATTTTTCATCGAATTTCGATGGGATTTTTAGCTCACCTTGCCTAAAAGGCCATGTGAGCTTTTGCCATCACTTGGTGTCCGTCATCCGTCCGTCCGTCAACAATTTCAAAAATCTTCTCCTCTGAAACTGCTGAGCCAACTGTAACCATACTTGGTCTGAAGCATCTCCAGGGTATGCAGTTGCAAAATTATGTTCGATTAGTCCGAAGACCAATTAACATGGCTGCTGTTACTAAAAAAAGAACATAGGGGTGAATTGCTGTTTTTTGCAAATAACTCAAAAACCGTTACAGATATAAAAAATCTGACATGGTGTAAAAGTGATCAGCATAGCAAGATCTACCTGCCCTGCAATTTTGAAGAAAATCTGAAAATCCGTCTTGGAGTTTTTGCCCTTTTCCGTAAAATTTTCAAAATTTGTGCATTTTTGTCTCGCCCGCGACGAAAGTCGCGGAAAGCGAGACATATGTGTACAAAGTATGGCGGCGGCGGCGGTGGCGAAGGCGACGCCGACGTAAACTTTCATGTTAAGTTTTTGTGATTAGGTTATTTTCTCAGTACCTATAAGTGGTAGGTCAATGATAGTTGGTATATAGGTTGGTCTTGAGTAGTACATGAGAGTCTGCTATATGTCTTTTGTCTGTGACCTCAATTTCACGGTCTAGTGAGCATGTTAAGTTTTTGTGCTTAGTTTAGTTTCTCGGTAACTATAAGTGGTAAGTTAATGATATATGGTATGTAGGTTGGTCTTAGGCAGTACATGACAGTCTGCCATATGGCTTTTGTCCTTGACCTCAATTTCACGGTCTAGTGAGCATGTTAACTTTTTGTGATTAGGTCATTTTCTCAGTAAATGTAAGTGGTAGGTCAATGATATTTGGTGTATAGGTTGGTCTTGGATAGAACATGACAGTCTGCTATTTAGCTTTTGTCTGTGTCCTCAATTTCATGGTATAATGAACATGTAAATTTTTTGTGGTTAGTTTAGTTTCTTAATAACTATAAGTGGTAGGTCAATGATATATATAATGTAGGTTGGTCTTAGGTAGTACATGACAGTCTGTCATATTGCTTTTGTCCTTGACCTCAATTTCACGGTTCAATGAACATGTTAAATTTTGTGCTTAGTTTAGTTTCTCAGTAACAATAAGTGGCAGGTCAATGATATATGTAGTACATGACAGTCTGTCATATGGCATTTGTCCTTGACCCCAATTTCACGGTCTAGTGAGCATGTTAAGTTTTTGGGATTAGGTCATTTTCTCGGTAACAATAAGTGGTAAGTCAGTGATTGTCTCGCCCGCGACGAAAGGCGCGGAAAGCGAGACATATGCGTACAAAGTATGACGGCGGCGGCGGCGTAAACTTTCATGTTAAGTTTTTGTGATTAGGTCACTTTCTCAGTAACTATAAGTGGTAGGTCAATGATATTTGGTATACAGGTGGGTCTTGAGTAGTACATGACAGTCTGCTATATTGCTTTTGTCTGTGACCTCAATTTCACGGTCCAGTGAACATGTTAAGTTTTTGTGTTTAGTTTCTCAGTAACTAAAAATGGTAGGTTAATGATATTTGGTATATAGGTTGGTCTTGAGAAGTACATGACAGTCTGCCTGTGACCTCAATTTCACGGTCCAATGATCATGTTAAGTTTTTGTGCTTAGTTTAATTTCTCAGTAACTATAAGTGGTAGGTCAATGATATTTGGTATATAGGTTGGTCTTGAGTAGTACATGACAGTCTGCTATATGTTTTTTGTCTGTGACCTCAATTTCACGGTCCAATGAACTTGTTAAGTTTTTGTGCTTAGTTTAGTTTCTCAGTAACTATAAGTGGTAGGTCAATGATATTTGGTATATAGGTTGGTCTTNTTAAAGAGGGAATCGGTGTGCTAAAAGGCTTTAAAGTGATCACGGATTTAAACTAAAAAGGAGGTGTCGAATAGGCTTGAGTATACAGTACGAGACGTTTATAATACACCCAAACCAATTTCAATTACTACTTCGCTGTTATTAAACTTATCAAATTTCCTGCATAGAGAAATTAAACGATTATCGAGTACATTATTAAAACGAAAATAGGGCCTATTTGTTTCACGCGTAGGAATATGAAAAATAAAAATGTTTTGATTTGAGACAAATGCAACTCATACCAGTGTCTTGATGTAATTATATGTCTCTGCTGTGGTTCCGCCGTAATCAGAAATGGGAGATGTTCGACTGTGGGAAGGATACTCGACTATTTGATTGCTTCTGTGGAAATGCCAAATGCGCATGTACGTTAATTTGCATGTGGATATAAATAGTCCTATTAAAACACGATGCATGTAGGTAGTTTCATTTTCTCTGATCGGCTTATTTTCCTTATCTGAATTTTGTAATTATTATTAACTTTGTCAATCCATGTTCAAAATTTGTCAATCCATGTGCAAAATCGTTCATGTTCACGAGGGGGAATTGCATGCATTTTAAAATGTACGTAAAGAGTGTCCTAAGCATGAAAATATTTATGTGTGTCAATATTCAACAATTCCTTAGAATTAAAAAGGTTAATAACTCGTATCATTAAAACAACGCTCATAATTTAGGAAGTTGTCAAACTCCTAAGGCCTAAAAAAATACCTGTGTTTCCGGTAACATACTCACCAAAATTAGGGTCGGTAGGTAGGCATTTTTTTTTATTTTTCCAAAACTTTTTACATAGACATATAGAGAGTAAATTCTGGACTTTAACAGTGCTTCTTTAAAAATTGCCAAAAAACCTAAGGGTAGGCATTTTTAGCCCTAAAAATCTAGGGTCGGTCGGGTTACCGTAAACACTGATTTTTTTTAATTCTGCCTAACACTCATGTGCTACGGCTAAGTTTGAAATTGGAAGTAGAAATGAGGTAAATTATTTCAACACATACGAACACCTTCAGCTCTTATAGAGCTTTGATTTTTACATTGGCCCTATTGACTTTAAGGGGAACCTCTGCCCAAATTTTTGAATTTTTGTTTGAAAAGTGGTCTGCATACTATGTATTACTTTAATTATAAGGGGAACCCCTGCCCAAATTTTTTTTGAATGGTGTTCTGTTATGGGTTGAAATGGATGGTGGATCTTTCGGTTGCCATGGAAACCAAACAAGAATATTGTAATTTTAGAAAAAAAAGTATTCTGCTAAATTTTATTTTTCATTTTTCCTATTGGAAATGCCTTTTATCTATGTCAGCCATGGTCCAGGTGAGCGATACAGGCTCTTGAGAGCCTCTTGTTTTCTTTGGTTTCCTCTTGATATAAGCTTTCAGCAGTATGTCAATGGATTGGGCGTAGCTCTTACGTTTCTAAGCTATAAAGGGTCAAAGAAGAATCATAAGGAGTCATAAGGGCTAATTTTTATTTTCCCTAGTTTGTGTCCAGCTAATTACTTGGTCAATCTCCTTATTGCGTCCATCTAATTATTGTGTCAAGCTCTTTCGTTTGTCCATACTCACTTAAAATTACACTTTTTCAAATTTCATGGACAACATGCTGCGGTCGTATCATGCTGCACTCGGCGAAGCCCTTTATTTACTGTCTTTATACCCCGTCACACATAGTGGCAAGGTATTATGTGAAACCCTCAGTCGTGTGTCAGTCCGTCCTTCCATCCGTCTGTCTTTGTGTCTGTCTGTCCTCTGAAGGTTTCCAACAAATAACTTGAGAATGAATTATCATATGGTCTTCAAACTTGCTATGTAAGTTGTTAAAACCCCTGCAAACAAGGTTTGGGGGTATATAGGAATCACCCTGTCTGTCTGTCCTTCTGTCCACACTTCTCATAAGCACAACTCCTCTTAAACCGCTTGAAGGATTTTGATGAAACTTTACAAAAAGGAAGGACACTTTATGGAGATGTGCATGAAGGAATATAATTATTGTCCGAAACCAGGAAGGGGAGATAATTCGACTTACACTTTTTATTGATTCCCTATGTATGGGTTACCTCGTAAGCGCAACTCCTCTTAAACCACTTAAAGGATTTTGATGAAACTTTACACAAAGGAAGAACACAATATGTAAATGTGCATGAAGGAATATAATTATTATCGGAAACCAGGAAGGGGAGATAATTTGACTGTGACTTTTCGTTGATTCCCCATGTATCGGTTACCTCTTAAGCACAACTCCTCTTAAACCACTTGAAGGATTTTGATGAAACTTTACACAAAAGAAAAATGCTATATGTAGATGTGCATGAAGGAATATAATTATTTTGGGAAACCAGGAAGGGGAGATAATTTGACTTTGACGTTTTGTTGATTCCATATGTATGGGTTACCTCGTAAGCACAACCCCTCTTAAATCACTTGAAGGATTTTAATGAAACTTTAGGCAAAGGAAGGACACTATATGGAGATGTGCATTAAGGAATGTAATTATTGTATGAAACCAGGAAGGGGAGATAATTTGACTGTGACTTTTGTTAAAATCTTTTTCTAGGAAATAATTTAAAGCGTAGATATTGTGTAATCAAGCTGTGGGAGAATCACACTTTTTCATTGTAATCCTCTTGAAAAGTTGTTTTCAAAGTGTTGTAATGAAATTTCTCTAATGGTAATGATTCTTTTGTAAAATGTCAAATAGGCTAAAAAAGGGTAAATTTTTTATTTGTCTGATTTCAACAGAGTATTTTCATTGGAACCCTTGTGAAAAGTTCTTTCTTTAAGATTATATCATTGTGTCCATACTTGTATATTTTGCTGCCATTTGGTAACAGCTCTTGTTTTTCACAAAACTCAGGCCAAGTTCAATTTTGGGTTCAGAGGTCAAAGTTATCCTAGAATTATGCCCCTGAAACTTACAAATTTTGGGAAAAGTGGAGGGGTATCATGTAATGCACCATTACTGTTTTTCCTTGTTCTTTTTATCTGTGAAGTAATGAAAACAAAACTGGCTATGTAATTAATATGTATCAGTACAAGTGTAATGATGGATGATTACAATTCATAAAATCAAGATCATGATAATTCAAAGATTTTCTGTATTTTCAGTCAGAAGAAAGAGTCAAGGTTATATTTTTATGCCAGTTTTATAGCTTATGTCCTAGGATTGGTGACAACTATATTTGTAATGCATTTCTTCAAACATGCACAGGTAAGATAATACCTTGTTAGCTACACAAGTTTCATGTAATTAATTGAGAAAAGTACTTATTAATTACAAACTTATAAAATTAAACAAGAATCTCCGACAAGCAATGTACAGTTTTTATACCCCCGCAAACAAAGTTTGGGGGGTATATAGGAATCACCCTGTCCGTCTGTCTGTCTGTCCGTCTGTCCACACTTCTCGTTAGCACAACTCCTCTTAAACCACTTGAAGGATTTTGATGAAACTTTACACAAAGGAAGGACACTACATGGAGATGTGCATGAAGTAATATTGTCCGAAACCAGCAAGGGGAGATAATTCGACTTTTACTTTTTGTTGATTCCCTGTGTATAGTTACCTCATAAGAGCAACTCCTCTTAAACCACTTGAAGGATTTTGATCAAACTTTACACAAAGGAAGGACACTATATGGAGATGTGCATTATGGAATATAATTATTGTCTGAAACCAGGAAGGGGAGATAATTCAACTTTGACTTTTCGTTGATTCCTTATGTATTGGTTACTTCGTAAGCGCAACCCCTCTGAAACCACATGAAGGATTTTGATGAAACTTTACACAAAGGAAGAACACTATATATAGATATGCTTGAAGGAATATGATTATTGTTTGAAATCAGGAAGGGGAGATAATTTGACTTTGACTTTCGTTGATTTCTCCTGCAATTATCTTTTTCATGATTTTTTTCCTAGAAAAAATTTAAGCATAGATATTGTGAAGTCAAACTGTTGGAGAGATACACTTTTTTCATTGTAATCCTCTTGAAAAATTGTTTTCAAAGTGTTGTAATGAAATTTCTCTATTGCTTATGATTTTTGTGTAAAATGTATGCCTGAATTTAATTTTTATACACGATAGGGATTTAATTGTTTGAAATCTCCATAATTGATTTCAAAATAATTCCACGCGTACATTGCACTTGTCATGTTGTCGGCCAATTTGACCTCATTTAACCTCGTTTTTTTTTTTTTTACGTAAGCTTCCATTATAGAATTCCTCCATTGAAATCAGAACCAAGTCGGACATAGGGTCCAACACCAGAGACAGAAAATGAAAAGAGTGGTAATCCAGTCTGATTTTTTTTTCGCATTTCCCTGATTTGTTTTTAAACTACCCAATTGGAGCAAAATAGTCCAGTGTAGATTGAGAAAAGTTTGTAAACCTGCAACAGTATCAAAAATATCAAGTATAAATACATATCAAGTATCATAACATAGCTGAGGTTTGCGGATTGGTTTACATTTGTTAACGTTGACTATATGTAGTATTTCATTTAGTTTCAGTATCAGTGTCAAACATTAATCAGCTGCCATGATTGCTCAATTGTCAGAGCTAATTGTAGGTGTTCTTTTTTGATACATAATTGTCACATGATTATTATGTTACGCACTTGTTTTTCAGCCTGCCTTGTTATACTTAGTTCCAGCATGTTTAGGAGTTCCAATCACTGTAGCATTGATTAACGGAGATATTAAGGCCATGTTCAGGTAAGGTCCAATCCCTTAAGCATTGATTGATGGAGTATTAAGGCAAGTTCAGGTAAGGTCCAATCACTTAAGCATTGATTAATGGAGTATTAAGGCCATGTTCAGGTAAGGTCCAATCACTGTAGCATTGATTAACGGAGATATTAAGGCCATGTTCAGGTAAGGTCCAATCACTGTAGCATTGATTAATGGAGATATAAAGGCCATGTTCAGGTAAGGTCCAATCACTTAAGCATTGATTAATGGAGTACTAAGGCCATGTTCAGGTAAGGTCCAGGAGATATAAAGGCCACGTTCAGGTAAGGTCCAATCACTGTAGCATTGATTAACGGAGATATTAAGGCCATGGTCAGGTAAGGTCCAATCACTTAAGCAATGCTATATGGAAATGTTTATGATTATTCCAGTTTCTAATCATAAATAGATATTCCTTGACTAAGACTATAAAGATCAGTTCACTTTAGCTGTCATTAATACAAGATAACAACATGAAAAGTCTTATTGTCAGATGGCCATTTCGACAACTAATGTCTCTGTCACATATTAACTCAAAATTTTTACATTGTTACATTATTTAAGTTCCAAAGATTAAGGAGAATAATAACATTTATGCACTCAAAAATTTTATAATATTGCATTATTCTACTTTTATACTGCATTCATCTTGTCTGTCTGTCTGTTCTTCTGCAAATTATTTTTGCAACAGTTTTCTCAGCTTCTGCTCCTAGTATTTTTATCAAACTTGGTATGCAGGCTCTATATGATTAGTTGCAAGTTACGTCCAATTTTGAATCCTGTTAGTTATGTACTTCCTATTTAACGAAATGTGGATTTGGATACAAAATGAAGTGAAGCATGATTTTTTCTTCACATTTTTCTCAGCGTGTACAAGAGGGATTGATTTCAAACTTGGTATTCAGCCACTGTATACAATTTCAGACGTGTGAGTTACTACTTTCTGTACATTTCTTGATGATTATATCATTATGTCCATACATGTATTGTGTCTGAACATGTAACTGTGTCTTTATGTACACCTGTATTTTTCCATACACACTTAAATTATTCTTCCGTAAATGGACACTTTCTGTGTAAGACAGCCCATAGAAGACAGTCGCGTGAAGCTGTCTTACACGGGTAATCATCCAATCAGACGTTGCGAATTTTTCAACGTCACAATTGTTACCACAATAAACTCCATGGATCATTTGACATCACAATAGAGAACTCCACAAGAAATGGCAAGATTTACTTTCGTTCGGGTTGTTTGTTGTATTTTACAGAAGAAATAGGTTCTAATATTCGACCAAAATAAAAGATCAGGATATCTTCCACTCGTTTAAGAAATTCTAAGTCTTTTACCCTTGTTTCACTCGGGAAAAGACGGAATTTCTCACACTCCTGGAAGATATCCCTTATCTTTAATATGGTCTCGTATAAGAACCTATTAGTCTTTCACATATTGATTCAGGATTCAATGAATGGGGAGAGGGGTATAATTGGTTGCCATTCCACAACACCTCTTGTTATTAAACATTATTATATTATAACATTATTCTTTCATTACAGTATTGTATTATTTCATTGTTGTATTATAATATTATTGTTTCATTGAATTATTGTAGAATTCAATAGTTCATTATTAAATTATTGCAGTTATGAAGATCACTCAGAAAAGACAGAAGAAGAGGACAAAGGAAAAGACAAAGAAAAGGAGAAGAAAAAAGAAAAATGACATTTTTTATAGATCTGCAAAGAATGTGTTTAATTGTTAGGGGTGTTGTAATACTTTTAATAAATATTTTGGCCAGATATGTTGAAAATTATTATTCCAATGTTAGTGGATGACTGTTGGTTGGTTTTGGTAATTCATAAGTATGTCGACTTGTACTGTGAAGTTTTATATGAACATTATTTGTAGATGCTTTGAAGAGTCGAACTGAACTACAAATCAGTACCACATTTATTATTTATTTATCTTTGTATTATTATTTTTTAAAGATATATTCTTGTAACTTACATATTTTTTTCAATTCAAACATTATGTCATAAAAAGTGAAATTGAATGAAATATTTGCCCCAAAACATTGATCTTGACCATATTGCCAACACTACATTACATTCTCACCTCTGGACTATATCATTATTATCAACAATACATATTTCTCACCACTGGTAGTATCATTTATTATCAACAATTAAAAAATAATTCATTGGAGCTTGAATATATACTGATTTTACCACGGGCTGGCCCTTTATACCAAATATTGTACCCTGAGCATCAGCCAGGGGGTAAAATAACGGCATACAGGACCAACCCGTGGTAAAATCAGTATATATTCAAGCTCCCATGAATTATTTTGATTCTAATGGGACAAAAAAAAGTAAATTTTTTTAAGTAAAGCACTCCTAGATTAAGACAAACAATGTCAGTTCTGCTCATTTATCATACAGAAATAAACAAAAATATCTTTAATATCTTTTGATGTGGACATGACAAAAGTCAATTATTCAATTATTCAAAACAAAATATGAAAATCACAATATTTACAGATGCATTTACTTATTTTTTACTGCACATTTACATATGATGATTTTGGAACACCACAAATATATAACAATTTTACCAGGGGTTTGAACGCAGAGCATTTTAGGCACGTCATATTATAATACATATTTCACACTGCTGGTCAGTATCATTTATTCTTTATAAGACATCAACTGTGGAAAGACCAGTGTAAACCACTTAAAATATTAGCCAATTTTATGTTTCATCAATACCTTTTTTGCTTTGAAATTTGTGTCTTCATTGTAAGTTTCTATAAAGTATGGATTATAAAATTTGAAAATGTACCTTTCGCTTGACTGAAATTACAGATGTTTGTTTTTGCTAGTATATCATTACAAAAATTACAGGATAAAATTGTTCCTGTCAGAATTTTAATGGCTTATAAAGAAGTCTGTAGTATTACTAGATATGGAATGATACAAAAAATAGTGTTGTTGCTGTCATCTCAGATGTCTATCTTCACAGCTCACCTTACCTGCTTGACTTGATTCAGTATTGACACAATCCATCCTTTGTTGGAGAGACTTATTACAGTATGTTTATTCATACAATCCATCCTTTGTTGGAAAGACTTAATACAGTATGTTTATTCATACAATCCATCCTTTGTTGGAAAGACTTAATACAGTATCTTTATTTATAAAATCCATCCTTTATAGACATGACTTATTTTCCTGTAAATGTTAAACCAGTGTTAAAGAAAATCAAAAAGACTAGTCAAGATACATTTATGAAAATTAAATGTTGCATATTAAAAATCAAATTCAGAAATGGCTCATTTTATTAGCTTATCTGGCCTAAATGGTCATGTGAGCTATTGCCATCACTTAGCGTCTGTCGTCTGTCAGTCCGTCGTAAACTTTTTCAAAAATCTTATCATCTTAAACTGCTAGGCCAATTTTAACAAAACTTGGCCTGAATGATGACCAGGGTATCTAGATTCAAAATTGTGTTCGATTAGTCCGAGGACCAAACAACATGGCTGCCATTACTAGAAATAGCACATAGGGGTAAACTGCTGTTTTTGGCAAATAACTCAAAAACCATTACAGATATCAAAAATCTGATGTGTTTTAAAAGTGATCAGCATGACAAGATCTACTTGCCCTGCAATTTTAAAGAAAATCCGAGAACCCATCTTGGAGTTAATGCCCTTTTTCCACAAAATTTTCAAAATTTTAATATTTTCTATTTGTTTAAAAAAAAACTATAACAGATAGAGGTCAACTTATATTGCAAAAATGTTCAGCATATCAAGATCTACCCCCCTGTAAATTTTGAAAAAAATCTTAATACGTATAAAGGAGTTATTGCCCTTAATTGGTCAATTTTTATACGACCGCAAAAATTTTGCGGTCGTATTATGTTATGGCGCAGGCGTCGGCGTCGGCGTCTGTGGCCAGCATAACTTTGTTTCTAGTGGACGGATCATCTTCAAATTTGAGTATGTGGTTTCTTGGCATAATGGCTATCCCGGGTTTTAATTTCGGGTTTATGGCCCCACCCGTNGTGGAATCATCACGGGTCAGCATCTAGAAATCATTGTGTTGTCGTGAAAAATATAATTGAAAATATTGAGCTTAATGTCAACAAATGACCATTTTCCCCAAAATTATCATAATCAGAAAGTTTGACAGGTTGAAGTTATATAAATATAATTTTCTTTGACAACCAATGTTCCCATGCAGATAGTCAAGTTATTTTAGAATTACGATATTTGCAAGCCTAAATTTTTTGTTTGTCTCGTTGGCGTTGCCGTGAAAATAAGCATGAATATTCTGTCAAACCACTGTTCTTTCAAATATTTTAAAGCGGAAATTTGCGTAGATGGAAATTAAAATAAAATATTCACTGTCAACAACAAGAATCCCTCGGCGTCGTCTAGTTGCGTAATTGTCACTTGTCAGGTCTCAGATTTATAATTTTTTTCAAAATATTCTTTCAAAAATTGTTGTCTATGAAATCTTTATCATAAATAGCTTAAAATTTAAAATAAAGCCTAAAGCAGGAGTGCTTTCGGAAGCCATTAGATTTTATATATAGTAGATAGGCACTAGGTAATTTTCTAAAAATAGAACAAAAACCGGCCAATGAAAAAAATCAATATCTCAGGTAATATGAATACAAATTAGGTAGAGGCGCTCTTTCAACAATTATTGAAGCATGCTTTTGATAACAAATACATACATATCTAGGAATGTTGAATGTTTTATTTATTTTTTTTACATGCATTTGGTTTCCGTTTATAATTCACTACGATACGACTGGGACAAATTATGTTAGTCCCATGGTGTAAATATTCCTGGGTTTGTATGTTTGCAACGAAATCAAACATGTTAGTCCAAGGATGTAAATATTCCTCGATTTTTATGTTTGCAATGAAATCAAACATATGTACATCTAATATTTCCTCGGTGTGGCCGCGATGGTTTCACGAGGATTCCGTTTTCAAAAATTTGTCCACGTTGGGTCACGTTATTTAAGGTGGAAGTCCGCGATCGTCCACCCTACTACACGGACTTGGCTAATCAGTCCACGTCGCGAAAATCCACCCAAAAACAAGGACTTTGCGTTCATCCGTGTGAGCTGTACAGTACGTATAAAGGAGTTATTGCCCTTAATTGGTCAATTTTTTTTAAATTTATACATTTTTCCTTGTATTTCAATAAAGATTTGAGATTGAGGTTAAGATTTAAAGCAAAAATGTTTATATGTCAAATACTACAATTTATCTTTATGATGGAAGTTGTGGATCTCATCCAAGATGGCCGCTAGTGGGGAACTTAGTTTAACATTGGACCCTAGGGGAAAAACATTTCAAGATCTTCTCCTCTTAGACTACCTGGCCAATTGGAACCATACTTGGTCACAACTGTCCTTAGTTGGTCCCTTTGAAAAATGTTTCTGGCAAGTTCCAATCAGATCTAAGATGGCCACCAGCGGACAACATATTTTAACATTGGAGCCGATGAGAAAACACATTCAAGGATCTACTTGTTCAATCAAAACCATACTTGGTCACAACTGTTCTTGGTTGGTCCCCTTTAACAAATGTGTCTGGCAAGTCCCCATCGGATCCCAGATGGCCACCAGCGGGGAACTTTGTTGAACATTGGACCCTTTTGGGAAACACATTCAATGATCTCCTCTGAGACTACTTGTCCAATCAAAACCATACTTGGTCACAACTGTCCTTAGTTGGTCCCCCTTAGAAATGTGTGCGGCAAGTCCCCATTGGATCCTAGATGGCCACCAGCGGGGAACTTAGTTTAACATTGGACCCTATGGGAAAACACATTCAAAGATCATCTCCTCTGAAACTACTTTTCCTATTTGAACCAAACTCGGTAACAATGGTCCTTTGATGGCCCACTTTGAAAAATGTGTCCAGGAAGTTAACATTAGATCCAAGATGGCTGCCAACAGGAAGCATAGTTTAACATGGACCCTAAGGCCACCCTTAAAAAATTGTTTGTTTGCTGTTTATCGACCTACTCATAAAAATCCTACCTACTCGAAAAATTTCATTGTCATTTCACAGAGGAAAATTTTTTTATTCTATTTTTAACACATTTTCTTTTAAAATTAACCCCTTTTTTACATTTTTCAAGAAAAAAAAAATTTCACCTACCTACCCACTCACATCTAAAATTGTTAGTCGATAAACAGCAAACATACAATTTGTTAAGGATGGCCTAAGGGAAATGCATACAAAAATCATCTCCTCTGACACAGTGGGTTATATTACCTCTAGGTTTATTATCACACTAGAAAATGAGACCCTTTATCATTGAGGTTATTGTCTATGCTAGCTTTAAACCAGGTGAGCTACAGGCTCTTGAGAGTCAATAGTGTTTTTTTCCTTGGTTATGTACACCATTTGTAGTTTATTGACAAAGAAGTTGTTTAGTCTTAGTATGTATTGTGTATTGTCATATAGACCCCCATCATACTGCAAGTCAGAAAGTGGAGGACTCTGTCAAACACATACAGGACAAAGTCAGATGTTTAGTAGTAGTATGTATTGTGTATTGTCATGTAGACCATCATCATACTACATAGAAAGTGGAGGACTCTGTCAAACACGTCGCAGGACAAAGTCAGATGTTTAGTAGTAGTATGTATTGTATTGTCATATAGACCTCCATCATACTACCAGTCAGAAAGTGGAGGACTCTGTCAAACACGTGGCAGGACAAAGTCAGATGTTTAGTAGTAGTATGTATTGTATTGTCATGTAGACCCCCATCATACTACAAGTCAGAAGGCAGTCCCAAACACGGTGCAGGACAAAGTCAGATGTTTAGTAGTAGTATGTATTGTATTGTCATACAGAGGGTGTGTTAGAACCCTGTCACACAGATATGAATAGTATCGTCATCATTTGTCTACTTGTCTGCCTGACTTCTTGAGTATATTATGAAATTTAGACACAATTTTTTATAACATCACTGAAATTATGCCTTTCCCAAGTTCTCAAAGACTATAAAGGGATCAGAAGTACAGATTTTCCAACACATTTATTAGTTGTCAGCTCTTGATACGATTTATTTTATTATGTTCATTCAAATATATGTGGTATTTCACTATTTTTAAAATAACAGGGCCTACATTAGTAATATGTTATATTACTCCCCTCCCCCACCGACTATTTTTTTCGTTCCTCAAAAATGGTCGGTAGTGGAGGTTGGTAATATAACATATTACTATTGTGTTTAAAAAAAAACAGCCGGAGGTAGTAAAAAGCTACACAGAAAAAGTGATAAAAAAAATTAAACACCCGGGAGTACACCGAATTGAAAACTCTATTGCGGGTCTAACACATTATAAAAAAAAGTTACCCGGGAGTACAGCGAAGGAAAAAAGTAATATTGGAAAAGTAAAAAAAAAAAAATAGCCGGAGGTTCAGCGAAGAAAAGCATTTCTAAGACATAAATGAAAAAATATCCGCGAGTTCATCATATTAATTTTTGTTCCTGGTGTGAGTTTTAAATAAACTAAATCGATCATTACAAATATTTACCTGGTTGTCAAGAGAATGTTTACACGTTACCTAGATGATGTTGTCGTCACATGTAAACATATAGCACTACTTTGGAGCTTGAAAAAGAAATAGAAAATTCATCTAAATTGTTGGATTATTTAAGAAATGCAGAATTAGTGTATTTAAGGGATGTGGTCAACGAAACAGTCTGTTATTATTACTGAACATTTAAACTATTATAAACAAATGACATTAGCTCAACGAAATGAATCACAATAAGACATCTATCGATCAACGGACATGCATGTCCGCCGAACAAAAGCTTGATTGGAATATTGATCAGACTGTTACTAGATCTATTACATAGCGACTATATATGTAGCAGACTTGCATGTCCGCCTAACAAAAGATAATGTGTAAACTATTTATTGGAATATTGATCAGACTGTTACTATACGAACATTATATAGCGGACTTGCATGTCCGCCTAACAAAAGATAACTTTTTAAGAGATTTGCTTCGTGTTGACTAATAACTAAGTTAACAACCGAAACATATTAGTTGTTGTGATTATTATGTCAAATGAAAATTTTGTTTAAACTGTAATTCTAAAAAAATACCCTTAAAAATGAAGCAACCAACAGCCCCAGATTTATATCCAGAATTACCTACAGAAGATGGACAAAATTATAGACTACAGAAATAGAAAAAACGTTAATAAATGAGAGAGATATTCGTAAATCATTATACAAGAAATATAAGCGTGGAATTAATGCTACTGACGGAGTTGATACTACTTTAATATCAGCCTCTGTTATTTTAGCAGGTGTCGGAATAGTAATTAAGTCTGCCAAACGAAGTTTATGGAGACTTATTGTTTTTACTCTGTTTCTTATTAAGTCTCCCAAACGAAGTTTGGGGAGACTTATTGTTTTTACTCAATTCTTATTATGTCGCCCCAGACGTAGTCGGGACGACATATTGTTTTTCCTCCGTTTCTTATTATTATTATTATTATTATTCTTATTATTATTATTCTTTATTATTCCAGCCAAAAGTTGTCCATGAAATTACTCAGTGATGCATGATCAGAACTTCATGAAACTTGGCACAAAGTTTCTCGGAAACTAATGGACGGATCTTCACCAAACTTCACATGAAGATGGATCCTTATCCAGAAAGATGCAAACAGGTCTTGGAATTTTCAAAATGGCACCGGTTTCCATGAAAATGGCAAAAAAGGCAGGAAAATGAAATTGCTCAGAATTGGATGAAACTTTACAGGAAGATTGCTTAGGACATGGGAAATTGGTCTCTGGTCTCCAAGACTTCATATTGGCACCAGTTACCGTGGAAACTGCAAAAAAGGCGGGAAAATGAAAGTTCTCAGAATTGGATAAAACTTTACAGGAAGGTTGCGTAGGACATGGGGAATTGGTCTCTGGTTTCCAAGACTTCAGATTGGCACCCGTTGTCATGGAAATTGCAAAAGAGGCGGGAAAATGAAGTGCTCAGAATTGGATTAAACTTTACAGCAAGGTTGCTTAGGACATGAGGAATTGGTTTCTGGTCTCCAAGACTTCAGATTGGCACCCGTTGTCATAAAAATGCCTAAAAAGGTGGGAAAATGAAAATATTCAGAATGGATTGGAACTTTACAGACAGGTTACCTTAGGTGTGGGAAATTGGTCTTTGGTGTCCAAGACTTCAAAAAGGCGACCGTTGCCATGGAAAAGCCTCAAAATTCAAAGTGGTCAGAATAGAATAAATCCCAACAGACAGGTTGCATAGGTTGTGTGGAAGTGATTTGTAGCCCTGATTTCTGATTTGGGAGTTCGTTTGGGAGACTTTTGTATCAGCATCCTGATACAGTTATAAATTTTTATTATTATTATTTTTATTATTCTTCTTTTTCTTTCCGGAGAAAAATTTGTCCGGGGCAGATCTCAGAGATCACTCGTCCAATTTTGATGAAACTTAGCAGGAATATGGATACCAATGTCTAGTTGTGCAGGAAGGTCGGGGAACTTCCAAAATGGCACCGTTGCCATGGAAACGGGAAAATCGACAAAATTTTGGGATAATTTGTCCGGGGCAGATCTTGGAGACCACACATCAGATCTGAATGAAACTTAGTATGAGCATAGATACCAATGTCTAGTTGTGCAAGAAGGTCCATGGATTTTCTAAATGGCACCGTTGCCATGGAAACCATATAAAGGCGGGAAATTGACAAAAATCGTATTACAATTTGTCCGGGGCAGATTTCAGAGACCACTCATCAGATCTTAATGAAACTTAAAAGGAACATAGATACCAATGTCTAGTTGTGCAAGAAGGTCTTTGGATTTTCTAAATGGCACCGTTGCCATGGAAACCATAAAAAGGCGGGAAATTGACAAAAATCGTATTACAATTTGTCCGGGGCAGATTTCAGAGACCACTCATCAGATCTTAATGAAACTTAGAAGGAACATAG
>MJUU01066605.1:6655-18550 GCA_002080025.1 Modiolus philippinarum
AATTTAAATTTGTAGTTCTAATGATTTCAAATCTTGTGCCTTCATTTCAAAGAGCTACTAAGCAGTTTCAGTATCCAAAATGTGCAGAATTTCATGAGACTTTACAAAATCATATATTTGTCAGTCAATATCCTAGCATATTATTACACTGCATGAATTAAAAAAAAAACATGGAAATTTCACGATCCTATATAGGAAAATGCATTTTCACTTGGAAACTTTCCATGAGAATTTTATTTCCCTTGGTCTCTCAAGTGAATATTTCAAAACCCAATGGGAAAATGCTTTTACGAAGTAGTATGAAATTCCTATATATTTTTTTTAATTTCAGCTTTGTAAATTTTGCTAAGTCTCAAATATGATTTTGTTTAGTTCCATGAAAGTTTTGCACATTTTGTTTATTCCCATTACTTGATAGGTCTCAAAAATTGTTGTACAAGGTTTTTCATCATTAGAATTGTAAATTCAAATTTGAAATTAATGCAGGCAACTTTTTACTAGGTGACACATTTTCCTCAAAAACTTCTCTTATTTATTTTCTATATACAGTAAAATAAGTAAAAGATAAATTATTTTTATTTAGTACATTGAAATATGCATTTACATGTATTTCAAATTTTATTCTTATTATTAATCTCAAGTTACTTTTATCTACTTTAATCTTTATTGTACATGTTAAAATGTAAATGTTATTAGAAATTTTTAAATCAATCGACTTTTCTTCAAAATTTTTCCTTTATAAAATTTGTAAATAAAATAATATATATTCTGTCAAGAAGTATTGTTTTAATTTTTCATTTCATATTTTAATTTTTTTTGATTTTAGCCATTTCAACAACTTGTGTCTCTTCAATGCAGAAGACAGTACACTTATTTGGAAGACCAAAATCATAACATATGAAAGGAATTATTGAAAATCCAAAAGGAAAACATCGGCTGGTAATTGTAAATGAGATAAAATTCCAGTAAAACATTTACAAATAACCAAATACCAGAGTAACTGAATTTAGTTTATGCAGATGGTACTGGATTTGGCTTCCTATTTGGATATTTTTGGAAATGAGTACTTCTTTTTGGACTACTTTTGAATTTTGGCTTTCCATATTATTTGATTCTAATGCTGCTGATGAGAGCACGTCACATGTACAGCATAACGAAATTTATTGTTTTTATACAACTTCGGTATTTTTTTTATTTTGACAACTTATGCCTCTTCAGTGCAGATCAAATCAATACATCTGAAAGTCCATAAACCAAAATACACATATTTACAAAAGATGGGATTTACTTGGAAACAATATCAAGTATGAAGTACACATAATCAGGAATATTCAGAATAAAAAATATACAGAGTTGCACAGATTTTACAAAATAAAAAAACAATGCTGCTATTGTTCTACATATGGAAGTAAGTGAGAACCGAACAATCTGTCTGAAACGAAGAATCAAAAGTCAATGGCAACATCCTCTGTCAAAAATCACTGTCTTGAAATATGTTAGTGATGTCATCTTGTTTTAAGGTTAACTACCTATGTATATATTCATTATACAAGAATACTGTACATGCAGAAATGATTGCTATGACTTTATTACTGAAATAAACAAAATTGAAGCAAGACCCACATTATTAGCTCACCTAGCTACATGTATGCCAGGGGGAGCATTTGCCATCACTTGGCATCCGTCCGTCCGTGCGTCATCAAGTTTTTTTTTTTTTTTTAAATCCTCCTCTGAAACCACTGGGCCAATTTAATTAAAACTTGGCCTGGGTCATCACCAGGGTATGCAGTTTTAAAAAAATGTGTTCGTTTAGTCCGAGGACCAAACAATATGGCCGCTGTTACTGTCCAGGCTATAACATTTGGTCATTTGAGGTTGACTTTTGATATTTGGCATGTAGATAGATCAGTTCAAGACCTGTAACCTCTAGTTTTGTGTTCAAGGTCAGATTATTGCGTTCTTTATTACCAAGTTGTGATCAGTTGTGTCTTCTGATATACCGTGGAAGTTCTTTTATTTGTGGACGTTAATTTTCATGAATTTCATATAAAATACTATTTCGTAGGTACTAGTACTTAAATTAAATTCCATGCTTTAACTTTCAGGGAAAATTGCATATTATTGAAAAATTAATTTCATGTTTTAAAAGTAAACCATGAAATCCACGAAAATCATACCACCACGAACAATAGCACTTTCACAGTACTTTGCTGGGGGATAGAATTCAGTGTGTCCCTTGACCTGGATCTTAAGGTTAAATGGCTTTTGATGGTGCCCTAGCATCTCTACAATATCTAGGTTTATATATTTGTAATTGCACAACATCAATTAAACACATTAGAAGATTCTGGAATAAAACAACAATAGCCAAAAAGACCTGATTTCCTTACCCTAGCACAATACATAGTATGCTTATTACATTGTAATTTTTCTATCTTTCTAATTGTATCAATCTTAATTCATCAAGACATAAAAATATCATTTGCTTCTCAGCTGTGTATGGAATCCGGAGTAAAAAACCTAAATGGGGTCATATGACCATGATGATACTCTAAATTCTAACTTTAAATTATATATCATCAGAAGCCAGTAAAGCCTGCTGCATACATGTAGCAGTAGTCAAGGCAAGGATCATGTAATATTACTTGTCAACCTGTAGATAAGACAAGACCAATAGAAACACTTTGATATATTCGACAAGGAATATTGAAAAATCGTTCATAATATGAATTTTATGACATAATAGGGGAAAATGAGGATCTCTTTGTTTCAAATTGCTGCCATCATTCAATGATGTAATTTATTTAAAATTACATGTATTATCAAGATGACAGATAGATGAGCATATTGATATATTATTCGTCGAAATCGGATAAGAAATAAGGAAAATATTGCTGAAAATATGAAAATTTACGACAAAAATCGGTAAAAATGTCAGCCATTTTGAATCAAGATGGCTGCCCATATTGACATGAAATATTTTTAATTACATGCATTATCAAGGAGACAGTTAAATGAACATATTGATATATTATTGGTGGAAATCGAATCAGAAATAGAGAAAATATTGCTAAAAATATGAATTTTCAAGACAAAAATCCAGAAAATGTCGGCCATTTTGATTCAAAATGGCCGCCATCTATGACATAGAATAATCTAGTATGCATGCATTTGATAGAGGATAGTGAGATGAGTATTCTGATATATAACTTGTTGTTTTCGGATAAAAAATAAGGGAAATATTGCTGAAAATTTGAATTTTACGACAAAAACACGGAAAATGGCAGCCATCTTGAATCAAAATGGCCGCCCACAATGACATTATATATTCATAATCACATGGGTTATTTAAAGGACACTTGAATGAACATTTTTATATATCATTGGTTAATATCTGACAAAGAATAAGAAAAATATTGCTTAAAATGAGAATTTTTTTTGTACAAAAATCGACGAAATGTCGGCCATTTTGATTCAAAATGGCTGCCAGCGGCCATCTTGAATATGAAAATGTTGGCAACATGTTCCCAACATCAAAACAAACATATGTGCCAAATTTCATCTTTCTATAGCAAACATATTTGGAGATATGGTTTGTTTTGTATTGAACAATCATAAAACTTGCATTTTTTCTTCCACCTCTATATTCCATTATATGGTGCCATATTATATTTCAGTATGGAAAATAAAAAAAGCCAAAATTGACATTGAAATAACTTTAAAACTATTCCATCAATTCCCTTCAATTTTTGTTTCCTGTACAATTGAAATGAGTTCTATCAAAGTAATTGAATTCTAGGAAATTTGAAATAAGCATTTTTTTGCAAAATTAGCCTGAAAACAGCCCCTAACAACTATCTTGCCGTGTCAAAATGCTATTGCTGAGCACCTTTAGACCCATATAACTTAAAATAATCAATGACCTCAATGCATTTTCCATGTTAACTCTATAGATTGGAGTTTTTTTATCACAAAAACAGACATAAAGCAGCAATGGTGTCTGTCATTTCAGCAAATTATGCTTCCAAAAATGGATATATGAGCCTTTTTTAATGGCGGCCATCTTGGAAAAAAGGGGGGATGAAATCATAATCTTAAAACGGCCATAACTTTGTGACCCTAAGTCCGATTCTCAAAAACAAGGGCTCAAAATTTTCAGTTCAATGAGCTCTTTCTAAATAACATATAATCTTTAAAATATTCCCTGTAAATATAAAGGCCTGGCCTCTCTATTTTCGGTCTCATTAGGGAAAGGACGGTCAGTAAATAAGTTCTTTGGAAACGGTTACGATTTTCACTGTGGTAAGTACCCGAAAAGCTTGAAATAATTTATTTGAAGACAATCGAGATATTACCCCTAGTCCAGTGATATATACCTATGTATTCGAAATCTACTGCTGTCCCTTATTACAATGGAACCGTAAACCTGACTGTCGGGTCAGTAGGTTACTTCCCTTTGTGGAAAACGTTATAAAAACGGAGCCAAAGTCGGGATAAGAAATAAACATGAAAGTGGTTTATTCAGCTTCGCTTCCACATAGGTTATACCTATCCTCATATTAAAAATTAATGCAGAAATTACATATCTATGCAGCGCCAGCCTTATAAGTTTATACTGTTTTACCGTTTTATCTGTACTAATGTGAAATTTACACATGTAAATTGGGACTGGAGAACGAGTTGTTATGATGAACCTTAACATTTCTAGTTTTATTGGCCTCAACAGCAATAAAACTCGCGGTGTTGCAGTACTGCCAAGTCTCACGCATTAGGCGTGAGAGTCACGCATTTTCATCTTTAATTTCGGCAAATTCCTTTGATCTTTTTTATTTTCCCTTTGATCTTTATTAATTTTTGGAAATCTCACGNATGCCATCTTCCTATTGTCCCTGATAAATACTGACAAAGGGAAGGCCTACAGTATACAACAGTTTTTCAGCGAGTGAATTCAGCTTCGCTTCCACATAGGTTATACCTATCCTCATATTAAAAATTAATGCAGAAATTACATATCTATGCATCGCCAGCCTTATAAGTTTATACTGTTTTACCGTTTTGTCTGTACTAATGTGAAATTTACACACGTAAATTGAGACTGGAGAACGAGTTATGATGAACCTTAACATTTCTAGTTTTATTGGCCTCAACACTGACAACAGCAATATAACTCGCGGTGTTGAGATTAGAGTTTGGGAGGGATTTGGGGAGATTAATCTGAAATTAACCGTGTCACACCGTCTTACATCGAAATCCGTGATAAGAGGGAGTCAGTTCGAGTTGAGCTAACTGTAACCACACGACGGCATGCTCAATGCAAGAAAGATATATTTCCCGCCATATTGCATTTTCCCAAATTTCTACTTTCACTTTCTTTAGGCATGTTGAGACTCTAAAACTTCTTCCTCTTGTTATTTAGCAATGAAATTAGTAGACAAAGCAATTACTGTGATTAAGCTGAATTAAGGTGAGAAAAGGGGACCGTACATAGAAATGTCTGCTCGTTCTTTGATGGAGATGTCCTGCAATTTCCAGCAGCCGAGCACATGCATATATAGCATATCAGTAAACGTTTGTCGGTACGCAATTTAACATTTTATTTTACAAGCTTTCAATTGAGATAGATTATCCAGAGGAGTAACGATCGCTTTTTATTTCATACAATGAAAACTCTAGAAGCATTCCGACGAGAGGCACCTGTTTCGTTCCATCAGTAATCGATCGAAACATCTTATATTATATCATTTTATATTAATTCATTTTTAATAAATATATAAAATGCTGATCTTTTCTTCAAGTAGAGCAAACCTTTTGACTGATGCTATCACCTAGCAACACGTAAACTAACGGAACTTCTTTTGTCGAGTAAGAATATCAAGTCAAATGTAAATAAATGCGATTTTGCTTTATTTCATCACAATTTTTATTCTTTGTTGAGACGAGACATATTCGAAGTAAATACAGAATAAATGAGAATTTAACTGGTGAATCAAAGTATAAATGTTGAACTAAAACACGAACTATTTTCTGTACAGAAAAATCCATCATGGCGACCAGTGCCAAAATGTCATTCAATTATTACCAAAATGGAAAATATGGCACACTACCAGCAAACCCTCAGAAAGATATGGAAGTCACTGCAGATATGCATCTTAAGATGTCGAAAAAAATCGCTCAGCTCACAAAGGTTCAATGGCTTTACGGTTTTAGGCAGCGTTTAAGATTTTTATGAAAAGGGGGAGGGGTGTCCGAGACCATAGAGGTATCATGACATAAGTTTCAAAATGATGCTGCTACGAAGATGACAGCCAAAAATCTTTTTATCTCTCTGTTAAATGATCCCCTTTCATACTTTTTGTACATTGAGCAGCAAAATTAATGTATAGTGGGTTCTCCTCATATCATGGGTTCCATAATAGGGGGTGGAAAAGGGGGGTCCACAACACGAAAGAACGTGCCTAAAAATTGCCGAAAACGAAACACGAGTGATAAAAATGGCCAATCACGAAACACGGAAAATTGCTGCTCATAGTATGCCGAAAACTTCAGAAGTCATTATCATTTATGGTAATTCATGCATCATATCTAAGGTTTTTTTTTACCTGAAAGCTCTTAACATCTATGAAAATCTGTGAAACTTTGCTCTGTGATACTTTCCGGTACTGTTTCAATTCTAATTTAACAAGTCCCGATTTTTTACAGGAAAATGACCACGCACTAAATATAAAATATCCAAAACGAATCACGAGCTCAAAATATGGACAAAAACGAGGCACGTGAAATAATGCCAACACGAAAACACGAGGAATAAAAACACAAAACACGAAAACACGAATTTATAAAACGNCCCCCCCCCTCTAAAAATCAAATCATTGCTCCCTAAGATACATTTGCATGATACAAGAAAACTCTAAATTACAAATTTTAGCAGTAAACATTACCACTTTTCTTTGCTTTTAATATCAATACTATTTTTTTTCAATAATGCTGTGTTAATTTTTGTACTGACTGCAACCAATGCCCCCAGTCTAACAGGTTTATTCTCTAAATCTTGTCACAAGGAAATTTTGGAATGCTTAAAATTTGTTCAGTATCTGAAACAGATGAAGTGAAGTCAGACTGAAAAAAGTTTTGGAGTTGTTTTTTAATGTAAAGTATAAACAAAGTTGAGTAAGATGTACCTGCACATGCAGGCTTTATCTTCTATATAACCCAGAACTGGAATATTTTTTCTCAGTTCCATGAATGAGATATGTGCATTCTCAACCCCATCAGTTTTGAACTAACTGGGAGGTGTGTACCGTCCTAGTCAACCTTTGAAGGTCTCACACAGTGACAGACGATCAGTTTTGATAAGAAGACATTAATTCTTATAACAATACAAAAATTTCACTATAAAACTGTAATTTATGATTTTTAATTTCAACAAAACATAAAGTATTGTAGAAATATCCCAGGATATTGTTAAAAACAGTAACATACCAAATTTTCAAAAAATATTACAACAATTTTGTGGGATTTCAGTGTTAACAGAAAAATCTTTGGGCAACAATTTATTAAATGGAAAACTATACAAGGGAGGTAATTAGTGGCATTAATAAATATGGTCCTATAAAAAATATGTTGATGTTAAGGTGTTTCAGTGGTATTATTCCGCCATTTTGGTCAAATAATTGTTCATTTAGGTTTCATTCATTAAGAAATTTAACAAAATAATTATTTAAAATGAAAAGAAATTTCAATTGTATTTAAAATGTATATTCCTAATCATTTTTATAACATTTTTGCTACAAAAACTTGCGCTAAAACACATGAGCTCTAAATCTGTTGCGGGATTTACAAAACACAGAAATTATTCAAGGGAGATAATTTGATACAATATTTTAACAAAGATATCACTAGAGAAATTAACATTTTGCAGTTTTCCTCTCTTATTTCAACGGTGACCCCTACTTTTTATTTTTTATATGTAAACTACATAATGATAATTAAACACAAGCAAAGTATGAAAAAAATCTATAATAGATTTTTCAAACTATCCTCTCATATGATCATTTTCCTTATCAACTATGTAAAATCCTTAAATTTTAAATTTCAGATTTTGCTTTTAAATGCATGGTGACCCCCAAATTTTATTTTACATTTTGAACTATAATACAATTATGTTTCTACACAAAAAATTTCACAAAATTCTATAATAGGAAATTAATACCCTGCAGACACCTTAATGCTGACTGATTGCTATATTAACATTAAATGTCCTAAATACTGACTCAATCAACATAATATTAATCAGTCATGTTATCCTGTCACCCAGGGGGGTCTCAACCTATACTTTTTGGTACAGACGTACAGCTGAGATTTTCAAAACACCCCCCATTCATATATTCAATATTTTGGATAACCATACCCATTCATATATTACCGCATGGATTTATCTAGGATCTCGTAGGGGCCGCTATTCCGACCCTTCCCCAATGGAAATACCCTCTTTTTTTCCCAATTTTGACTTTTAAAAATCCCAAAATCGAAATTTCCCAAATATAAATAAAAAATGTCATAGCCAGTGACATCGTTAAAATGTTAACAAATCGTGTAATTCTATAATTGCACGGTGTATTATCCTCCGTAATTGTCATTAAAATGTAAACAAATCGCATCCTTCTACTGTGTATAACCCTCCTTTAATGTAGATAACAAAACCGGAAGTTCGTACGGTGTTTGTAGTAAGGGAAACACTGTCTTGTTGACAAAAATTGGGTCACCAAACTGGATGGTGAGGGTGATTTAGTTGCCCTGTTGTGCTCCAAGTCACCTACAGTTGCTCCCAAAAGTGATTTTAAGTTGCTGTGAAATCCCTTCTATTTCCGAAAACAGGAAGTAAGTTGATAGATTTATAAAACTTATTCTTGTATTCTTCAAACTCAAACGTTGTTTATAACATCTCATGGTTCTAAATCAGGCTAGGTGACTTTATAATATACATTTATTACAAACATTCAATGAAAATTTGCCCCCTAAATAGATACGTTTTAACTACGTGTAAACAGGAAGTGACTTGCAATCTGTAATCTGTGTATCCCTCCATTGTTGGAGAACCATTCATAAAAAGGTCGTAGTTCAGCAAGTTGATTGGAAACTGTCTCTTTGAGCAACTGACTGATAAATTTATAAGGATACATGAAAAGAAAACTATGCATTATTTTCCTTTTATAAATCTTACCTAAATGTAGGAGCACCTGCACAAAAGCTTTTTTGGGGGAAAAGGAACATAAATCTGAAACAACTTTAATAAGTTTTTTTTTTATTAAATCTACATTGTAGATCATGAGATAACAATACTATTTGAATAATTGCCATTGTTGAATGTTTAATAATTTCACCTGAACATACTAAATAGCAGAGGGAAACAAATACAAAAAAAAATCATTCATCATTTAAATTAATTTGAAGGTATGTGTACACAAGTCTCCCTGTCATGACCTGAACTCTCCCTATCTGTACCCTGAGGGAGACTTCAAGTGTGTTGAGCCCTCAAATCTAAACAAAATTGTAGAGCCAAGCCCAACGGAACATCAATCTAATCTTAATAAAATTGTAGAGCCATCCCAACTCTAGATGAAAATAAATTGAAAACAAAGCGAATGTTCCAATTCCAGAATTTAAAGACTCTGAACTGGATGAGCTTGTCCTCATTATCAAACAAAAGAAAGAAAGAGAAATAAAATTATGAAAGTCTTTGTTGTTCTCTGATATTATATTTCAGAATTATTAAATAAAACACTTAACCAAACTCTGTGACAATATTCCAGTAATCACAATAAAGATACTAATACAATCATCCTTTTGTTGTATAAGTCACATAAAAAGTATAAAGTGAAGTGACATTTTTTATCTTGTTATATTTTTCCCAATTTTCATAAAATGTCGATTGAAAATTCCCAATTTGCCCACAGAGTCCCTTTTCCCAAAAAAGCTAGATAAACCCTTGTACCGTTAAATCCGGACCCAATCTATTTATGTTTTATTGTTGCCAGTGCAAATATTGCACACTGAACACTGTTTTTGTAATATAATTTACAATTATTTACAATTAGCTTATAATTTGTTACATTTAAGCTCAAAAATTAATATGAAATATACCATAAACATGATTTTAATAATGGTATGCCAAATTATCTACCCATTGATATAACAGATTGACCAAAATTGCACCCCATTTGACTTGTCAAAAAAGTGAACCATTCCAGCGGTACGTCTGTGTATACCAATATATAGGAAGAGACCCCCCCCGGGTCCTGTTACAGTGCTTCTGAAGACAGTGAAGTGGTTTAACAACCATGTGCAGACATTTGTAAACAAATTGTGAAGACATCGTGTTCCTCCCATGATGAGTTATTTACTGTGCTACCACACTTGACGTGACTCTATTTAAGTTCAAATTTTCCTGCCCCAATGGTTGAAGTAACTTTTGTTTTTACATATCCATGCGCATGTGCAGATATTTGTAAACAAACCATCTAAAAAAACATTGTGTGCCCTGCATACATGGCAAACGGCCAACATAACTATATTTGGCATGATTGGGAATGTATATAAATAGTAAAAGCATTGTCATCCGATCGGTTTGTATGCTTTGATGAGGGATTCTGAGACCTGACTCTTAGTTTTTAGAAAAGGGGGCAGGTCTTTTTGCCTTTGCATTTGCAAAAATATTCATCCTCGTAACATTTTCATACCAATGTTATTTCTTCAAACTTGTTGATTCTTTTCTGCACTACTGTTGATTTCTTTTGCACAAGAAAGTCTTTACAAGCACGTTTATTGTATGAAAATGGGACTTCTTTCTTGTGTTGGAATATTCAAAGGATAGTGAGAAATCTAGGGAATTGAGTGGAGCTCCGGTGACAATAGCTATCTTTGCGTATGCGCAAAGATACCAAAAATCGGTAGAAAACAAAACCATCTCGTCAGTAGTACAATGTAGTTTAAATTTAGGAGACGTCGATCAGGAGGTTGCTTCTTTTTTAAGTGATAAATATTTTCGGGTAGAAATATGTCTGGGGATAGTTATTACTAGGAAACTAAAGTCCTTGGACAGAAATTCCTGGGAAAATGAATCCGGGAGGACATATATCTCTAGGAAAATATGTCCTTGGACAATTATTCCTAATAAAATAAATGTGCGGACATGTCTTTCTACGAGATTTATACCGTCTCGACAAATTTTCCTGACGGACATACTTTACTGCTATAGTACTTTAAACGAAAAAGACAATATAAAATGTTTTCACACGATTTATGCCTGTATTTCATATTTTATGTCTCCTTTACCGAAAGATATCCCGAATGAAACAAGTGCCTTTGTATATTTACACACTTGACATTGATTTCTATTTCTGTGCTTTGTATCTGTCAAGCGTCATTGTTTTGTGGGGGTCTTTTGTGTCTGACGTCATTTTTTTCTGTGTTCTCGTTTTGGCCATGTCTTTGGACTTCAATTTTTGTAAATTTCACTCCTTTGTTCCTTCGGTATTCTATTGCCATTGTTTGACAACGCATAACACAAGGAGTCACAGCTACATCACATGAAAATATTCAAGCTGTAATATCCTTTACCGGGTAGATCATTAGTCGTGCTTCAGAAAGGATGGTTACAGATGGCTTTAAGGAGAATGTAGTTCCAGTAAATTTTTTTTGATTTTTTGCGTTTATTCAGCATGCTTTTTTTTCATAAAAAGGGGGCCATAAGCCAGATCCTCCCCTCTTGTTCTACCAATGCCATCTTCCTATTGTCCCTGATAAATACTGACAAAGGGAAGGCCTACAGTATACAACAGTTTTTCAGCGAGTGAATTCAGCTTCGCTTCCACATAGGTTATACCTATCCTCATATTA
>MJUU01066605.1:39097-55790 GCA_002080025.1 Modiolus philippinarum
TGTATATGCAACTCTTCGTAAACAGGGACATATTAGTGTGCCATATATCGATGACAGTCTTTTGATAGGGAGAACATTAGAGGAATGCGAGCATAATGTGTCGGATACAGTAACATTAGTTGATAATCTTGGATTTACTGTAAATTTAAAGAAATCTGTCTTCATTCCTACTCAAGTAATTAGGTTTTGTAATTAACTCAGTTGACATGACAGTAAGATTAACTGATGATAGAGCAGACAATTTAAAAACATTGTGCGAAAATGCCCTTCATGTTGAATTAATAACTATTCGAGAGTTTTCACAACTTATTGGGAAAATGGTAGCGAGTGAACCTGGAGTTCAGTTTGCTCAATTATACTACAAAGATTTGGAAAAGTTTAAAGACAAAATGCTGAAGAAATTTAAGGGGAATTATGATGCAAAAATTCGCATATCTGATGAAGTGAAAACAAATTTACATTGGTGGATTAACAATGTCAAATTAACATTTAAACCTATTAGAATGGTAGANCCTGAAATAATCATATTTAGTGATTCAAGCAAGACAGGCTGGGGTGCAGTAAATACTACCTTTGACACTAAAACCGAGGGATTGTGGTCCCACACTGAAAGATTGGAACATATTAACTTTCTTGAATTAAAAGCAGCTTATTTGGGTCTTCTGCTCTGGCCGGAAATGTTGAAAATAAACATATCAGACTGAACCTTGACAACACAGTGGCTATTTCTTACATTAAGAACTTTGGGGGCCGCATAAAGGATTTACATAGACTTAGTCAAGAGATATGGTATTGGTGATAAACACAATAACTTTATCAGTGTAGCTCATGTACAAGGGAAAAACAATGTCGAAGCAGACCAATTATCTCGTAATATCAATGACGATACCGAATGGTCACTCCAAACTGACATTTTCATTCAATTAGAAGAAATTTTTGGAGAATTTGACATTGATTTGTTTGCGTCAAGATTGAACAATAAAAAACAATTATATGTGTCTTATAATCCAGACCCGCATGCTTTAGCAATAGATGCTTTTTCAGTTTCTTGGACTAACAAACATTCTTACATTTTTCCTCCTTTTAGTGTAATGGGAAAAGTGATACAGAAACTGGTGATGGATTGATTGATTGATTGATTGAATATTGTTTAACGTCTACTCAGCAATCTTTCAGCTATATCAAGACGAGAACAAGTTTGTTGATAAATAATCACTTTGGGGTATGGAAATGGCCATGGGACGGGAAATTCTGACTGCCACTGGAAAAGTAGGGTGAAATCGTCAAGGGCGGGGAATTTAGCCTTGTAGCCGATCACCTACGGACCACCCCAAAAGGAGCTTGCTACAAGGGTTCTTTTACGTGCAGGAAGCGTGGCATTTCTTCCAACACGTGGACCTGAGTTTACATCCCATCCGAAAGATGGGTTGTGTATTTATTAATCCCGCACAACCACGGAATGGGTCCTATTTCTATATCCCGGGACCCTCGGGGTCAGCCTCCGTTTAGGAGGGTCACACCCCGCAAGCCGGAGATACTGGGTCCTATTTCTATATCCCGGGGTTTCCTCGGGATCCTCTGTTAGGATGGCTCATACTCCAAGCTCAGAGGATGCTGCGGGCCTATTCTTCAGCCGGGACCGCGCACGGCGGAACTGGTGATGGACAAAGTGGAACAAGTGGTAATAGTAGCACCTATCTGACCAACCCAAGTATGGTTTCCGTACCTCTTGCAACAAATCAGTCTTCAATCTTACATTCTTCCAAAGAACTCGATCTACTTACCTCAAGACGAAACGAGAAAACATCCGATGAAAAAACTACGTTTGGCAGCATTTTGTGTGTCCGGGATAGACTCAAAAGTAAGGGACTTTCAGACGAAACAACAGGAATTATACGACAATCATGGAGGAAATCAACAGGAAAACAATATGGGACTTATTACAGAAAATAGATGCTTTTTTCGAACAAAAAAGACATTGATCCACTTAACCCACCTACAGTGATGGTTTTAGAATTCTTGACTGAGCTATTTCAAAGTAATGTAGGATATAGTGCAATTAACACAGCAAAGTCCGCAATTTCTTCGTTGTCCTCTTTAGTTAGTGGCCGGGACATTGGTAACGAAGAAATAATTAAACGTTTCATGAGAGGAATCTTCAATACGAAACCGTCTCTGCCTCGTTACACTAACACTTGGGATGTTAATATAGTACTTAGTTATATAGAATTGTTGCCAAATAATGAAGACTTAACTTTGTTACAGTTGTCACAAAAACTTGCAACTTTATTAATGATACTAAGTGGACAGAGATGTCAGACAATCCACCTTATCACACTGAAGGATATTACTATAGACAGTGAAAAGATGACATGTTACATTGCTGACTTAGTTAAACAGTCGCGTCTGGGGAAACACATAATGCCATTAGAATTTATAAGATATGACAATCATAAGCTTTGTGTGGTAAGGGCACTGCAAACATATTTGGACATGACATTATCGCTTAGAAAAGATGAAAACAAACTTTTCATTTCGTGTGTGAAACCGCATAAAACTGTAACTAAGAGCACAGTATCTAGATGGGTAAAAACTTTAATGGCAAATGCGGGTGTTGATATTAACATTTATGGAACTCATAGTTGTCGTTCCGCATCAACTTCTTCTGGAATACAAAGTGGAATACCTATTGACATTATTATGAAGTCTGCTGGTTGGAGCTCTGCTCAAACTTTTTATAAATTTTATTTTAAACATGTTTCTAAACAACAGACTTTAAGTGAAAAAATTTTATTAAATTCCAAGGAAAAGAACAGTAAATAGCTATGTCTTGCCAACTTTGTCACGATGAGTTTTGTTTAATATTAGTATTAGAACTTTACTGTTTTTCATATTTAATTCCTGCCGTATCAACTTTTTTCAGTTGGGAATGGCTTGATGATCTGTTTTGTAGTGGCTCTGAAGTCTCGTGGAAGATCTAAGTCATCACTTGTTCAATAAAATTTCACAATTAATCGAAACTTGATGAAGATTGATTAGAATTTTATTGAACAAGGGATGACTTAGAGCTTACACGCCCACCCTGTTGGTTTAGGTCCTCCCCCTTTTTTTTCACTACAATGCAGATCATTTAGTCTCTAAAGAATGACCTTTGGCTGTTACGCATGTCCGTTCTCTCGTGTAAGCTCTAAGTCATCCCTTGTTCAATAAAATTCTAATCAATCTTCATCAAGTTTCGATTAATTGTGAAATTATTTGACATACAGATCACAGATGAACAGTCATAAAAGTATGTGCCCAATTCATGTTTTGTTATTGTTGTGATGAATAAGTGTACACTGTACACAATTATGTCATTTGTGGAAAGTACACCTTATCATATATACAGCATCAGAAATTCCCACACTTTTTATATATTTGCCAACCCTAAAAAGTAGACCCTTTTTAGCCACACATATATACCTACCCTTTACATGGAAGTTGATACCCCATGGCAGCTTCTATTGCATTTTTTCTGCAGTGTTGACTTTTAGTTATTTTGATCCATTTTTTAAATTTTTTTACATTCAATCATTCAGGGTTTTTTTCCCTTAAAAATGCTTAGGCCATGTAAAATTAATTATCTGGTTCTCAGATAATGACTTTCAAAAAAATGGTGAGGGAGGGAGGGTATTTAATTTATGTAATTATCTGGTTCTCAGATAATGACTTTCAAAAAAATGGTGAGGGAGGGAGGGTATTTAATTTATGTATTTATTTTGTATGCTCATCCATACTCCATCGTTAACTTTTCAGATTTTATGAATAAATATTAAAATATAGTAAAGTATATAAAAGTAAGAGAGAACAAAACCATAAGTAAAAAAAATACTCCAAAGACAATGAAAAACACAAATAGGAAAGACATTACACAAGGACAATATATGTATAGTCCCTGCATCACATTAGTACCACACAGAAAAGAAAAATGTATATTGATCCACTTTGTATATTGATCATACCATAAATGGAGTATGCATCATGAATCTTGGGAGTCGAAGCAAACTGCAGTCATCAAAGACATGAAACAGGTAAAGAAAGGACAGATCCAATATACCTCACCAGGATATGTCACCTTAAAGAAACTCTTGGAGGAAATTGAATTAGACTACTTTATAGACAAGGGAATAATTGATGAACCTTGATTAGATCCTATGGGATCCTGTAAATAAGGTGTATTTTTGTATTATTTACTTGGTCACAAGTTGGTGACAGCAGTACAAGTGGAAGGGTTATAGTCAGATACACTGACCATTTAGATAGAGACAAATCTATCAAGGAAGTCACAAAAATAAATTCTTCAAATGAGCAAAATTATAGTGGGATAACCTTCCAGTGACTGCAATGACAGATTCTTTATTTTCGAGTTCAGAACAAGATCTACATAGACCCTTCTCAGACTGGATTTCAAAACATTCTCGTGCATTAAAGGATCTCTGTTTTCTGGTATTTCAGGCAGACTCGCCATACTCCCTTTCCATAATTTCCTTTACGGTTGTTTAATCCGCCAAATTCACAATAAACAATGGGTTAACGCACGAAAACTCGTCAAAAGTGTCAGCGAAATCAACTTTCGTTTTGTTGTTGACAAAACCATTGGAATATAAACCGGAAGTAGCGATTTCTTCAAAGAAAACGATAAATCAAGAGAGCTTAGAATGAAATTTGAGTTGTCTCTCTTTGATCAATTCAAGTGAAAAAGCGGGAAAATTTGAATGCGGATTTTGTTACCGTTGTATTTATTTTTTGGGGACAATAAATACAGGCCAGCGGCCAGGTTTTTGTCCATGCGGCGGTATCTGAGAACCAGATAATTAATTTTGCATGGCCTTACTCTCTCTTAAACAAAAAAAAAGTACACAACATGTATCTTATATGAAATTGATTAATTAAGATTGTTGTTTCTAATTCTGAAAACAAGTATGCAATTTTTTTCTTGAAAAGAATTGTATGTGTACATCTATGTTTTCCAAAGAGTTTTTCAAAACCAGATTACACTGTTTATTTTATTTATATTCAGATTGCCAGATTAAATAAGATATTAGAGGATAGTGAAGCTGGTTTAGGTTCTGCCTCCACCAAGATTAACAGCTTGAAAGATGCTTCTACACAACTTCAAAGTGAATTAGAAAAGACCAGAGATGAATTAAGAACAGCCAAGCATAATTCTGCTACATATAAGGTTTGTTTGTCAATATTAATTAAATCTGAATACCAGGGTTTGAATTTAATAATAATACAACTTGTGTTCAATTATATTAATTTACAAAGGTTTTGTTTAAGTGAAGAATGTATGGAATATATGTATATTGTTCCATTTGCTTAATCTTTTCATGCATTTATAGGGATTTTGTCCCATGTACATTTACTCTATATCCCTTTATTTGTTCATTCATGGATATTGATATAATGAGATCCGACAGCATGTTTTTTAGTCAGAATTATCAACATCACAATGACCAAATAAGGTAAAACAAAATATCTATAGTATTTGGACAAGAAGCAATGTCTAATAAATAATCAATTCATGTCTTAAGAACAATTAAATGTATCATTGATGAACAGGAATTTAATATCATTCTTGCCTGAAATGTAATCTCTAGTAGACAAAATAAAAACACCTTTCAAACCAGGCCTTAATTTGTTTTATGTGACCTTTGCCATGGGAAATTTGATTATTTGAAGTATATTTCTGACAAAAACTTTTTTCAGCAATGTTTATTATATTTTTACAAAAAGATGCATAACAAGTATTACAAAAAAATCACCCTCTATATCTATGGAAACTTGTCAAAGTTGACAAAAAAAAATTTTAAATTTGGAAAACAGCAACTGTACATATACCCCCTCATTGTATATGTATATGAGCAAACATAGCCACTAAAACAACCTAAATCTCTTCACAATCAATAAAATTAGGCATCTTTTCAAAAGAAAATGCAGCAAATATTTGTATGGATTTTAAATGTGGTCATTTTGTCTTGCCTGCGATGAAAGTTGCGGAAGCGAGACATAGCGATCCAAATTCTGTCGGCGGCGGCGTCAGCAATTGAAAGAAGTTTTTCATAAGTTGAACAGAGTCATTTAATCTTTATAGAATTGTGTCAGAATTGGATGGAAGCTAGATAATGGTCAGAAAATTTTCTCCAGCTAAAAAATTGGAAATGTTTTTTCTAGTATTTGGACTTAGTTTTTTTGTGCAAAAATGAAAAAAAATTAAATGTTAACCCACAAATTTAAGTTTTTTAGACGTTGAATAAAGATATTAAATCTCATTGGAATATCATAAAAACTGGTCAGAAGCTAGAAAATGTTCCGAAAATTACCTCAGGATGAAATTTTGAATTTTTTTTTCCATATATTAATTCTGTATTTGGACTTAGTTTTATTTTTGCAAAAAAAATTGAATGTTAACCCACAGATTAAAGTTTTTTAGAAGTTGAATAAAGTTATTAAATCCTATTGGAATTTATTGAAAAGTGGTTAGAAGTTTGATGATGGTCAGAAAATTATCTCCAGCTGAAAAAAAAAANGGGGGGGGGGGGGGGTTTGCGTATTTGGACTTAGGTATTTGCTAAAAATTTCAATGTGAATCCACAGATAAAAGTTCTTGAGAAAGTGAATTAAGTGTTTGTGTCTTTACAGAATCTCATTAAATTGGACATTGCTGCATGCAGTGTGCAACATATGTAACAAGCTGTTGGAATTTTCATTCTGGTTCCAATTTTGGTAAATTTCCAGAAAATATGGAAAACCAAAAATTTTTGAAATTTTGGCATATAATTAAGAAAATAAGGCAATTCTTTGAGGCCAATCATAATTTTGAACGTGTAAGAAATAAAAAAAAACAGGGTTCCAACATTGGTAAATTTCCTGAAACTGTCCAAGACATGCAGTTTTTTAAATTCTTCTTAGCAACCATGGTTTTTGAGTGAATTTGAAATAAACATTTTAATGATTAAAATTGCAAAAATTTTGGATTCCGATTTTTGGTTAATATCCTGGAATTCTCTTAGACCAATTAATTTTTGGAATTCTACCTAGCAACCATACTTTTTAAAAAATATATTGATGAAACAGTAATTTTCAATAATTGAATTGCAAAAATATTTGATTCTAACATTGGTTAATTTCCTGAAACTCTTCAAGAATTGTTATTTTTTTGGAATTCTCCCTAGCAACCATACCATTTTAAATACATTTTGGTGAAAACAGTCATTTTCAATACCTGAATTGCAAAGATATTTGATTCTGATTTTGGTAAATTTCCTGAAACTCTTAAAGACCAGTTATTTTTTGGAATACAGAAAATATATAAACGTTAGTATCATCCTGATTATAATGATACCTTACTGAGCAGGCGAGACACATGATTCCGAGGAACTTTTACGAATTTTTATCAGAAATGTTTGTCTGTTTCAAATATAACATGAAAATGGGTTCTTTTTTCAGGCTGAACTTGATAAATTAAGGTCTTTGCATGAGAGTAAGATGAAAGAAGCTAAATTAGAGTTACAGACCCAACTGGATAAATTATCAAATGATTTGGAAACAAAATGGTCGGAAACTTTGAGGTAATTTTATGTTTTTCTCAAAATATATGAATATATAAAAGTTATGTGTATAACATTTTTATGCCCCCGCAGTTAGGCAACAGGGGCATTAAGTTTTACGCTTGTCTGTATGTAAGTCCAAAATTTTTGTCAGCTTGTGTATGCAGGAATGATTTGATATATGGTATGATGAGTTGTACTGTGTCTCCCTTTTTAAGTAAGTAAGGAAGCTTTATTTTAAGTCGCAAATATTTACATTATAGCATGAGCTTAGTAGAGCTCTTTATCCGACTGATATTTGTAAAACAAAACAACTAACATTTAAACAACATAGACATAGCACAAGTCTTTCAAGTCTGTTTCTCATCTACTTCCTGTTTGCCGAGATATCTGTATGGCGGGGCATCCGTGTACCACACATTTTCTTTTTTTAACAAAATAATTATGTTGTTCAAAAACTTTACAGTAGATTTTTGTCATGAATATTCTGTATAAGAGACATGTAAATAACAATCTGAATGTGCTTGAATGTTTTTTTGTAATGATTCACTGCACTTACATATAGAGTATCAAGTTGTAAAATCTGTGACACCAAGGTCAAGTTAGTAATCATCTGGATGCAACATTGAAAAAGGGGAAAGTTACTCTGAATCATGATGAAGTATAAATGCATTTTTAAGATGAGCATTAACCATATTTGCCCTTTAAACATATCAGATTTGATCTAAAAGAATTCATTTCAATCAGAAGTAAACAAATATAATACATATCGCTTCATCTCAGTTTACTAGTTTTATTGGACTAACATCAAGTGAAACTATTTTTTCCTATTTATAAGTGACCAAGGTCAATTTTACAGATGAAAGCAAACTGTCAGACACAGTAGGCCTGTGACAATAACAGTGAAACTTGACTTAAGGGTCACCTCTGGGAAGGAGTCAAAATCCACTTTTTAATCAAGCTCATTTATAAAATTTACTACATTGGGAATTATAAACGTAACAAAAGGTGACCTTAAAAATTAATTGGCTGCATATTAAATGTGACCACTAAAGCAAGTTTGACTGTAATACTAAGATGACAATGATGGATGAACACATTCTAGAGTCTTCGTTGAAATGTATTAAAGGTTTGTTATATTGTCATTACAGAACAGAGACATCAAGATTAAAACATGACATTACACAACAGAAGGATGATGAAAGGAAAGCTGCTCTACAACAACTGGCTAAACTTAAAGATGAAGAGTTAACTTCTGCTAAGGCTGGCTGGGAGAAAATTATATCAGAAATGCAAAAACAGGTCAATATTATACCCCCACTCGTTAGGGAGTGGGGTATACTGCATTCACCTTGTCTGTCCGTCCGTCCGTTGGCACAGATTTATTTCTGTCACAATTTTCTTAGCTTTTAGTGGAGGGATTGATTTGAAAATTGGTATGCAGCCTCAATATGATTAGTTGTAAGGAACGTCCAATTTTGAGTCTTGTCCGATGTGCACTTCCTGTTAAACGAAATGTGGACTTAAATACGAAATGTAGTGAAACATGAATTTTTCGTCGCAGTTTTCTCAGCTTCTATTGGAGGGATTGATTTTAAAATCAGCCTCAATATGATTAGTTGTAAGGAATGTCTTATTTTGAGTGTTGTCTGATTTGCACTTCCAGTTTAACGAAATGTGGACTTAGTTACAAAATGTAGTGAAACATGAATTTTTTTGTCGCAGATTTCTCAGCTTCTGTAAGAGGGATTGATTTTAAAATTGGTATGCAGCCTCAGTATGATTAATTGTAAGGAACGTCCTATTTTGAGTCGTGTCCGATGTGCACTTCCTGTTTAACGAAATGTGGACTTAAGTTACGAAATGTAGTGAAACATGAATTTTTCGTCAAAGTTTTCTAAGCTTCTTTTAGAGGGATTGATTTCAAAATTGGTATGCAGCCTCAATATGATTAGTTGTAAGGAGTGTCTTATTTTGAGTCGTGTCAGATGTGTATTTCCTGTTTTACAAAATGTGGACTTAGTGAAATATGAATTTTTTGTTGCAGATTTCTCAGCTTCTATAGGAGGGATTGATTTCAAAATTGATATGTAGGCTCTATATGATTAGTTATAAAGAATGTTTTATTTTGAGTCCTATTTGACATGTACTTCTTGTTTTACAAAATGTGGACTAAGTTATGAAAAAAGCAAAACATGTTTTTTTTGGTCTCAGTTTTCTCAGCTTCTATAAGAGGGATTGATTTCAAAATTGGTATGCAACCTCTATATGATTAGTTTGTTACTACTTTCTGTTTATTCTTTAGGATTATGTCATTATGTCCATATTGTGTCCAAAACCTGTATTGTGTCCACCATCTGTTGTCCACACACATTTACATTTGCACTTGCCATATCGATTCAGGATTCACTGAGTGGGGGTATCACTGGTTGCCATTTGGCAACAGCTCTTGTTGAATTTGTATTTTCACTGAATTGTCTGACAAAGTGTTTTGTGAAGTATGCAAATAGTTTGTTAGGTTTCAAAAGAAACTTTTAAAGGAGATTTCTAGGTTGAAAAATTAATCCTATGCAAAGTTTCCCAATTGTTAACTTTTTCTTGTCCTAATTGGGAAATATCCTTGTTTTGGGAGTTGATTCGCATTTCATCATTTTGTAAGGCAATGGAAAGATCCAATTAAAATTTATTGAAATTTGTATTCCTTCCCAACCCCCCCCCCCACCCCGCAACGACAAGTTGGGGGCAATATTGTTCTACCACCGCCCGTCCCATCTCTGATAAGCTGTCATTTGGGATAACTCCTCCCACAATATTAATGCTACAATTATTATACCCCACTCGTGAGTGGGTGGTATATTGGAATACCATTGTCCGTCCGTCCGAAGTTTATCACATTTTTCTCAGCTACTGCCAGGCCTATTTATTTCAAATTTGGTATTTGACTTTATATTTTGAAGGAATGTGTTGTCTGCCATTTTGGTCACCTTATGATATCAACTTCCTGTTTGGCGGGACTTAGCTATTTTTCCCTTATTGAACATAGTGAAAATTTTTGTCGCACTTTTCTCAGCTACTGCTGGGCCGATTTATTTCAAATTGGACTTTATATATAGGGGAATGTGTCGTCTGCCATTTTGGTCACCTTATGATATCAACTTCCTGTGTTGGGTCTTAGCCATTTTTTCCCCTTTATTGAACATAGTGAAAATTTTCGTCTCACTTTTCTCAGCTACTGCTGGGCCGATTTATTTCAAATTGGACTTTGTATATAGGGGAATGTGTCATCTGCCATTTTGGTCACCTTAAGATATCAACTTCCTGTTTGGCTGGACTTTGCCATTTTCCTCTTTTTTTGAACATGTGAAAATTTTCGTCACACTTTTCTCAGCTACTGCTGGGCAGATTTATTTCAAATTTGATTTTTGACTTTATATATAGGGGGAATGTGTCGTCTGCCATTTCGGTCAACTTACAATATCAACTACCTGTTTGGCGGGACTTAGCCATTTTTCCCATTTTAATGTTTAAGATAATACGAGTGGGGGTATACCTAGCACGACAATGCGTGCAACCTCATGTTTAACTTTGCACAGTGATAAGGCATAGATTGAAGATGTGCAAATTGTCATGGTTTAGATTTTGGCCAAAATTTTTTATTTTGAGGGGTAGTTGAACTTGGCCATTTTATCGAAATGTGTGTTCTGGACCTGTTATTCCAGATAACTTCTCCCACAATATTAAAGCTACATTTGTTTTACATTTCACAGTGATTAGGCATGGATTGAAGATGTGCATATTGTCATGGTTTAGATTTTGGTCAAAATTTGTGATTTTGAGGGGTAGTTGAACTTTGCCATTTTATGAAAATGTGTGTTCCGGACAACACCTCCTGTAGTATTAAAGTCACAGTTATAGCAAGTGCTTAGAAATTTGATGTCCATGTTTTTTATCCAACTGCGGGAGGCATCATATGTGTCTTACAGACACGAATAGAGTAGCTTAATTTCATCCAAAATTGAATATAAACACATGGGAAAAAACTTCGATGATGGCAGCAGGGGCATTTAGTCTCTCTAGTTTAGAGTTGCAATTACGAATTGTAATTGTAGAATTTCATACTGTTGTTTGTTTATTGTATATTATAAATTCATTTATTTTGCCAATTTTAAAACAGATGGCCACTATGGAGACTACAATATCCAAGAGTTATTCTCAATCTGCCGAGGAAATAGAAAAACTGAGGAAAGAGGCAGAAGAAGAAAAGAGAAAGTTGGAGAGAAAGATACTGGAAGCTTCAGAAGAATACTCACAAAACATCAAGTCAATGGAGTTGTCACATAATCAGGAGAAGGAGAAAATAATCAAACAGAAAAATCTAGAATCAGAGGTAATTTAAACTTAGAAAGTAACGTTTAGTTTAAATTAATTATGCATTAAAATTTCAACCAGTTTACAAAATCTGTCTCTTTTTTTCTCCAAGGTTATAAAGGTACAATGTATCTGCCTAGTTACACATAGATCTTTCAACTGAATGAGTTAGATATGATATCTCCACTCTACATAGTAAAATTTTCAAATCTTAAAAAAGGAGGCTTGCAGAGCATTTTAAAATTTTGAAAATTCAACCATAGAGAGTGGAGAAATGTCTTATGTCATGAGATACAGTTGTGAAATATATTTCTCTAATGATTTTTGAGACAACAATTGACAAAATCATTTCTGCTGATCCTAAATATATGTTTTCTATGAGAGTGATATAATCAAGCATGGTCTCGTTTCTCATACTGTCGCAACGGTAAAGTCTTAAGACAGAAAACATATATGATGTCATAATTAGATTTCAATCAATCACTGAGCAATAATAACTTTCTCTCGAGAGAGTAATAAAAATATATTTATAATAGGATTAGTAAACATGAAAACAAGACACCAATTAAAGAAAGATTCTTGCATATCATAAAAGAGTTTATATGTTATTTTGTGGTTTATTGTCAATTTTTTCTACAAGTAGGCATATTAAAAAATACTGGTTTACTTTGCTCTGATGGATTTTTTTTTTAAATATTGCCTTTATATGGTAAAAAAAATGAATGTATAACTGATACCTCTTGTGCATTTGTAATGGATGATAATTATGCAAGTAGCAAGTAAGCATATGTTGACTATGTCCAAAAAAAAATTAATGCCTGTTGATTGTTAGGTTTCTGCCTCCACTATGAGGTTCAGAGTTGTTGAAGGCAGAAACAAGGAGGAAATATATACTATAAAAATATTTTAAAGTTGAAAGATGTACAGAATATGGGTGTTTACAGTATTTTTTGTTTTCAGGATTTGGAAAGACGATTAAAGTCTGCTCATATGGAAGATATGCAAGTTCGCTTGACTGCTCATAAAGCTGCTGTGGAAAGTATAAAAGCTGAAGCTGAAGACAAACGTATAGATGACCTGGAATCTCAGTCAAAACAACACAGTGAAAATATTGGTAATAAATTGAATAGGTTTACTTGTTTTTGATTTCTGTAAACAACTTTTATAAGTTCACACTTGAGTTGTTGTTACCCTCCATTTCCATTTATTAATTGAGTTGGTAATGAAGTGATTCTGAAATACTGACAGATCAACAGAAAGTTGATAATTTGAGCCTGTGGATGCAATTGTCAGTTTAAATTTTCAATATGATTTTCATGAATGAAAAGTGATCTATATATTCAGCATTTTTCCCAAGTTTAACAAAGAAACCATTCAAGACAAATGGTTTAAAAAAAATCTAATGTCAATGGGAATTTTTTAGAAAAACTACAAAAGGGAGAGAAGCATCTTCTAAATCAGAAATTGACCTTAGGGCTATTCCATTTAAAATTCCCACCAGGGGTGGAACACCAGTGAATTATTTTTCTGTTGGTGGTGGGTAAATTTCTATTGTATTCTTATAGTTTAATTATATATTTAAATTTTTTTCTCTTGGTAGGGGGTATAAAAATAAATGGGGTTCCACCCCCTGGTGTGAATTTTTACTGGAATAGCCCTTAAGGATGTGGAGGTATTTGTCAGACATTTGGCTATGTATTTACATGAATTGTCTTGGAACACTCTTAAAAATGATGTAATGCTTTTTTTAATGCAAACCATTGACTTATATATAAAAAATTAAGCATTAGAATAGGTCCACATTTTTTGAAGAATTGTTAAATTTTTCTAGCTACACTACGATCTGAAATGTCTGCAGAACATGAAAAATATGTTGATGAAGTGGAAAAAGCACATGCATCACAGTTACATGCAGCCAGATTAGAATTAGAGAGAGCTGTTGAAATATCTAGACAAAAGGTAAGATAAAAATCACATATTATCATAAGAAGTGTTGGAGTGAACATTACAACATCATCTGCAGAAGATTTGAATGATGAACCATAAGTCATAACTTATGCACAAAAGTAGAAATAGATAAAATATATGCACATGCCTGCACAATTAACTTTTATAATTGTTTGTTTTGATAAAAAGAAGTCACCTTATAAATTATATAGACCACATCTTTACTTTGGTTTTTGATTTTTCTTAATACTTGACAGTCCACATATTGCCATTGCATACAGTGCCATTAACTATTTGCTATATAGACTCCATGTAAATAGTGTGTTCATTTTGGTCTTTTTATTTTAGTGATTTGTAAATCATAGTAACAAGTTTAAACATCGAATTGGCAAATAGCAAACATAATTTGACAGTGTATGCCAATGAGTTTCCTCCTTAAGTCAGATTTCAAACGCACAGATAACTGTAATACTACGTATATCTGACATTTTTTAAGGACAAAGATCATAATATGAAAGTAGAAGAATTACAGAGTGAAGTTGGTCATAGAGAACGACATATTAATAATCTGAAGGAGGAAATACTCGATCTGAAAAACAATATAGACAGATTAATTAGAGAATTAGAGGCTAAAGGAAAAGAAATACTCAAAGTCAGAAGTGATGCCAATCTGCAAATTAAGTATGTATATTTAGCACTATCTTCTTCGTGTATTCATTGATATGTAAGGGATAGCTATGTACATTTCAAATTTTATTTTCCACAACACATTAAATTTCCAAAGCCAAACATATTTTTTTTATTATTTTAACAAAAAGTTATTGTCCCCCTCCGCAACGCGACGGAGGGACATGATAATGGTCAGCGTCAGTGTGACACATTTTTTTGGGTGCAACTCCTCAGAAACCGCTGGTCAGAATTCATTCAAATTTTACAGGATTGTTAGTCACCATTAGTACTAGATCATATCGCATTGCCATTTTGATTTGTCAAATTTTGTGGGAGTTATTTGATTATTTCCACATTGTTATACAATGGCAAATCTTGTGGATGCAACTCCACAGAAACCGCTGGCCAGAATTCATTCAAATTTTACAGGAATGTTAGTTATCATTAGTACTAGATCATATCGCATCACCATTTTGATATGTCAAATTTTGTTGGAGTTATGGGACTTAATTATTTCCACATTGTTATACAACGGCAAATCTTGTGGAGGCAACTCCTTAGAAACTGCTAGTCCAAATTCATTCTAATTTTACAGGATTGTTAGTCACCATATGTACAACATCATATCGCATCGCCATCTTGATTCGTCAAATTTTACAGGAGTTATGGGACTTTATTGACTTAATGCATGCTACAGTTTAGGAACACTTTGTGGGCGCAACTTCTTGGAAACCACTTAGCGGATTATGCTGAAATTTTGTTTGAACATTTGCAACCATATGTACTTGATCTTATTTTGCAGCCATTTTGATTGGACAAATTTATCGGAAGTATTGGGACTTTATCCACTTAATGCATACTACAACATAGGAAGACTTTGTGGACACATCCCTCAAAAATCAATTAAGGGATTTTGCTGAAATTTTGTTTGGCTGTTTGCCACCTAATGCAGTTGATCATATCCTGCCGCCATTTTGATTTGCAAAATTTACATGAGGAATGGGACTTTATCGACTTTACTGCAGTGGCGAGGACATAGCTACGCGTAGCAATCTTGTTTAACTTTAGATGAAAACAGGGGACCATATTGGAATTGTATAAAAATTCAAAAACATTTATGCAATGGATTGGAAAACATAAACAATGAAAGAATATGGAGTAAATACACATGAGACAAAGTCTCTACAAATACATGGTAAAACCAAGCAATAGAACAACACTTCTAATGCTGTTCTTCATCTTGAAGTCACCATGAGGCCTTCAACAATGAGCTTTGCTCACACAGCAAAGGCAGTTCAAGACAGCTCTATCACTGATTTGAGTGGAATTCATTGCTAATTATTGAACAAGTCTACATCCATGTTTTTTTGAGCCCTTGGGTGCAGGATTTTTCAACAAACATAAAATCAACTGGCACAGTGCTCTTACAATCACTGTCATCCATTGCCTGAAAAATGCACTAGTCCAAAGCTAGTGAACAATTACAAAACATAGAATAACACAGTACACTAATCAAGTCGATGCATTTCATATGTAAAAGATAGTGGAAGAAATTTTTTGAAATTTGATCTGAAACACTACCTGATATTTTTTTTGTCAGTCCAGTTACCAGTTGTGTGATTGCATATGTATTTGTACACTTGAAAATATTTATATTTTGTAGTTGATTGGAGTATTTCATTAGACTTGAAAAATTCAAGCAAATTATTATCACAATCATGTGGAATAAATTTAAACACAGTCAAGATAAACAAGTGCAAACGTGAATAAGTACATTTATAACTTTGTAATATTTGTAGGAAAAAGGAAGAGGTGCTGATGAAACAATTCCAGAGTAATTTAGAGAATGTGAAAACTGATCATAATAGAGAAACACAGGAAATGATGGAGGAATTTACAGAGGCACAGGAACTCCTAAAGGACAAAATATCAGAGACTCAAATAGCGTAAGTTTAAAACTCCTAAAAACAAAATATCAAGAGTCATAAATAGCCTAAGTATGATGCAAACTGATACTGATGTCATTGAATAATGGTAAAACATTTAATGTCAAAATGTGAGATATTGTGTGATGGCAATATTAAAGCTTAAATTTGCCTCCTTGACATCCATCAATT
>MJUU01066606.1:18220-50592 GCA_002080025.1 Modiolus philippinarum
AATACGTCCTTCTTTCTGAATGAAAACGATACATTTTGTCACTGATTCTTCATCGCATATTTCTACGTCACTGTGTACATTTTCGTCGTTTAATTCAAATTGTTTGCTTTAATATATAGCGATCTGCATTTTACGAGACTGTGGGATGAATACTGAGTGACTGTAGGCTTGCTTTACGAGTTTTAAAAAATTCACTGTGGGAATTATTTACGAGCGATTGAGATATTGTTTATACAAATAGCAAATATCACTGGTAAATTCCTTATAAAATTTAATTTTATTATCAAAAACGTCATGTTAGTGAAATAATCTATCCATGTAAAAAGACAGTAGTTACTAGTTTTGCAATACATGTATGATCATGTATATGTTAGCGGCAATAGGTGAAATTAGGCATTAAGCTTAAATCCTAGGCATTAAGTTAATGCCTAGTCATTAGAACTAAAGCCTAAAATGAGTTTGGCATTAGGCTTAATGCCTAGGATTTAGGTCTAATGCCTGATTTTTGTTCATAAACATTATTCTTATTGCCTGACTATTCATTCTTTAATTTTTGGGTAATCAAAACAAATAATTTTTAGAGCAAATTTCTATAATATAGAAAAATAAGTGCAGACACAACATTTGAGGAATAACTGAATTATGAAATAGAATAATTTATAAGTAAAAATACAATGGAAATCATTTTCACTTAATGTCAGGGGTAGATTTTCTGTCTGAAGTAAGCGAGACTTAAACTGTTAGCAAAAAATAGTCTAGAGACAAAGACGGAGTGGGAAATACAAAGAAAAAAATAATTAAAAAATTACGATACGGGACCAAAATAAAAACAGGTGCATGGTTAGAAAAGTAATTATAAGACGCCCGTGATTTCGAATACGTAAGTTCGATCAAATCCAGTGGTGTTAAAACAAACTTGTGTTGTTAATGGGAAACGTCTGCTCTAAACGGGGAAACAGGTATCATATAACGGTCTATAAGATCTTGATGATGGCATTAAAACTTCTTTAAAGTTGAATTAAGGTATAGGGTTATGTAAGTCTTGGTCAAGAGCCTACCGGTAAGCAACAGAGCTCTTGCAAGGAAGTCATTGAAGCAAAGCCTTTACCAACTGTAAAGGATAACTCAACCATGAGTAAAGGAGTTTTATGATAGAAGCCTCTGATACGCTTATGGGAATATTACAGTCAACATCGTCCATAGATAGAAAATTATGCTTGCAAACGCTAATTTTGGTTAAAGCAGAGACATATAATTAAATGTAATTATATGTCTCTGGTTAAAGTTGTAAGTTTCGTGTGATTCCCCACACTTGGATGTTCGACTTACTTACCCAAGCTGTAGTCTGTAGCCAAGGGCGATATCATAGCTTGCATTTACTGGTATCTTAAAACATTTCTAAGTTAATCATACAAATTTGCAGTCAAAATTGTATTACTTTAAACCGCGCCATCTTGTTTTTCCGGAATTTCATTTCGAGTTACTAAAAAAACAACAAAAAACAAAGTAGCCACAACGAAATTTGCCGCGACGTTTCTACAAATATCTTATTGAGTAAATGTTAAAGGATGACATGGCATACAGCAATGAAAAGCTAATTCTTTGCCGCCTCATGCCATGCATTACCATAATTTTACAACAAATGGTTAAAAAGTTTTCCATTATCCTCCGTTGTTATTTTGACAGAAAATTTGAGTCGAAAACAGAGGGAATAATACCTGGTTAACTGAGCACCTGTATTTATTGTTATAATGCCCTGGGGTCTATCGATTAACCAAAACTCGTGGGTCGGGAGTTTATCTCGATTGCAAAGCAAAAAATCAATTATGTAATTACTTGACAAAGTGTCAACAAAAACTTTTTACCTGTAAACAAATTTATTTTAATAAAAATAAACGGTAACTGGATATTAGTTCTTCAAATTTTATTCTCAGATTTACCTAAACATTTTTATGTAAATTAGTAAACAAATAAAAATTCTGTTTGTTCATTGGCCAACTGAATAAACAACAAACAAGCACCCTATATGCAAATAAGTAATCCATCGGCAATCCATTTGGTGTCTTTTCATTGGTTTGCTGGTTTGCGTAAATCATTCATCAATCACTCCCACGTCGAATTTCTTTAAAATTTGAGTGGATTTAACATGAAGGTCTATGGAAAATATTTTTATTTGAACTTTGATTATTTCGATAAATATACCAAGAGTAGCCACAAAAAATCAGAAAATTATACATATATGTTTTATTAGGGTCTTATTTAAAACCAAATAGCTATAGCGATTTAAGCTGCTGCAAATTTCGTTGTGCGTACTTTTATTCTGAGTTGTCGGACAGTACATAACATAACTCCTCCAGATACACATAAATCTTATAATTTTCATCTGGGATGTTATCAATCATTCAGCCACATCCAATTTCGAAATATCAAATCTTCCACAGAAAAAAAAGTTGTAAGAAACAAATCTTGATGAAAAATTGAAAATAAAAACAGCCATCCTTATATTTACATCAACCTAGTGACTAGTGCTTATCATTTCGCTTTCACTTTGAACAACAAAATTTCTTGATAACATTGTAAATTTTTTGGTCAGGCAATAAGAATAATTCCCCTGAACAAAAATCAGGCATTAGACCTAAATCCTAGGCATTAAGCCTAATGTCAAACTCATTTTAGGTTTTAGGTCTAATGACTAGGCATTAACTTATAATGCCTAGGATTTAAGCTTAATGCCTAATTTCACCTATTGCCGCTAACATATACATGTTCATGTGAGAATTTCTCAAATGAATGCACTATCAAACTTCAACATTTGCCTTTCTTGATTGGTAAAAATCAAATTATATTTCTGGCCATCTGTATGCAGCCTGTCAAATCCGACACATCGTGGGACCTTAAAAATGTGTCGGATTATACAGTATGTCAGAATACACAGGTTTAAAAACATTTAGAAACTATTTTTGGAAACATTTAGAAACTAGTTTTGGGACCAATAAATTACGTCGAATTTGACAAGATATTGGAATACTCAGGTGTCGGATTAGACAGTTTCTCTGTTTATATATATTGCCCATCCCGATTTTACTTGCCCAGTTTTCTTACAATCAACTTGATGAGTGCCCTGTGATCGTTTATATGTTGTATTGTCTATTGGTACCCTTATCGATCATCGGATGACAGTGTTTGTAAAAGTACTTTGACTGATGTGTTGTGCTAGTTGACGACCCTGCATCTATAACAAAAAAGATTGATGGATGTAGCGTTGTTCAACATTTAGCAAGTGAATTCCGCTCAAACCGGTGCACAGGAGTGTTTGCTCTTTGTTGAAGGTCTCATGGTGACTTCAAGGTGAAGAACAACAATGAATGCGTTCTTCCATTTGCTGAATCTTTCCATATATTCAGAGGGATTTTGTCCCATGTACATTTTCTCCATATCCCTTAATTTGTTCATGTGATATTATCATCACTGAATTGGTCCCTGTACGAAAAAATCTGTGCGGCATGTCAGCATCACATCAAAGATGGCTGGCAGTGACGAACCAAGTTTAACATTAAACCAAATGGAAAGCATTCAAAGATCTTTCTTCTGAAGACGCAAAAAAAATTTTGTTAATTGATTAATTAGTTAGAGTTTAACGTCAAGTGAGCAACATTTCAGCTGTACCAGGACGAGAACAAGTTAATCAAATAAAAACAAAAGATAAAGAAGAAAGAAAAAAAAGTTGAAGGGACAACTGGGGCAACAAGTTTTGATTGCCACTGGAAACGAGGAGAAATGGGTTGGGACAGGAAATTTAGCCCTCAATATGAATACAGTCTGCTCTCTTAAGAAAAGTATAGGAGAGTTCTTTATAGTTTATACTGCATGGAGCGTGGCGTTTCTCCATACAGTTTGGCTACAAATGGTTCGCGGTCAGGTTTACCGTATTATGACCCGACTACCCCGCATAGACAGGACATTCCCCAATACACAATTTGGGACGCGTCCGGCAGCATCAGCACCTCATCCAAGATGACCTCAAGCAAGAACTTTGTTTTTAACCCCATGTGAAAACCTATTCAAAAATCTCCTCTGAAGCTGCAAAGCCATTTGGAACCAAACTTAGGTACAGTGGTCCTTAGATGGTTATCTAAAAAAAATTGGCTAAAGGTCTGCATCCCTTCCAAAATAGCGACCATAAGGGAACTTAGTTTAGCTTTCGATCATCAATGTCTATTAACAAACTTGAAAATGACACCCTTATACATTGGATCATTTAAATGTCTATTTTATTCCGTGTATGGCACTCGGTACTAGATTTGGCTTCCTATTTCGGTATTTGTGGTATTGAGTACTTCTTTTTTTTATTTTACTTTCCATATTATTTGATTCTAATACTGCTGATGAGAGGTTACTCCTTGAAACACGTGTACAGCATATCAAAATTTTACTGTTCATGATGCAACTTTGGTATTTTTATATTTTTAAACCATAGGACCGATTCAACTACTGGTAGACCAGAAATCCCCGAGGGTATTCACAAGTCCAATAGTCAGACTTGTCTGACACGAAAATTTACCTTGCGTTTTATAGAAATTTACTGTCTTTATAAAAATTCTAACCCCTTAAAATACTACGGCTTAATTCCGTGTATGGCATCCGGTAGAAGTCCTTTGTACTAGATTTGGCTTCCTATTTCGCTATTTTTTGTATTGAGTATTTCTTTTCTGACTATTTTTTTGAATAATTACTTTCCATATTATTTAATTCTTATGCTGCTGATGAGAAGTTACTCCTTGAAACACGTGTACAGCATATCAAAATTTTACTGTCCATAATGATGCAACATTGATATTTATATATTTTTAAAACGCCATGTATACAGGAATAAAATGAATTGTAATGGTCGTATATACAGGAACTAAATGAACTACAACATTGGTACTTTTTTTATACCCCACGCTTTAGTGGGTGGTATATAGTGACCATGGTGTTCGTTCGTTCGTCCGTCCGTCCGTTCGTCATTCCTTCCTCCATAGGGTACATACTTTGTGGCGACAACTCCTCCTAGACCATGCATTTGGTAAAATTCAATGAAACTTTCGCAGAAAGTTCAGTACATATTGCCATTGTGGACCAGCTATTTGAAAATTTGATTTGACATGATTTTTTTGCGATTTTTTTACAATGGGAATCCAATAGGGAGAGCAGTGGCATGTTTTTGTGAGCTTTGATCACAGTTATTCTAGTTTAGTTTTATTTTCACATTAATCATTAACTTAGTATTAAGTCTTCCACGGAAGACATGTGTCGCCTGTGTAATAACACAAGAAATATTCTAAGTTACGTCAAACAGAAAGTGGGCATCCCAAACTCTTTTACACGGTATATGTCCCCATACTGATACTCCATGCCAAATTTGAGAAGGTTTGGATACATTGTTCCTGAGAAAAATGCGACAGAATTTAACGACGCCGACGAAGACGCAAAAGGACGGATATTGATCCTATATGTCGCCACTGCGTGAAAGCAGGCGACACAATAATGATAATGGTCTTAAAAATAACCGCTGTAACGGTTATGTCATTATGAAGGCCGATTTAAACTTGCACCCAACAGCAATTTGATGTTACAATCTTTTTAAAAATGCTCAATATAGCAATTTTATTGACACGATAATATCAAAACACTCGTAAATAATTCCCACAGTCCATCGGAAAGAAGACCCACAGAGTCAACTGGTCTACTCCGAAATCATCCCACAGTCTAGTGAAATGCATATCTCAATATATTAGCGAAAATAATGTGAATTAAAAGACGAAAATTTACACAGTGACGAAGAAATGTGCAATAAAGAATCGGTGACTGAATGTATCGTTTTCATTCAGAAAGAAGGGCGTGTTCGCGAGTTGTTTTTCTTTATTTTACGAAAGGATACTGAGTAAATGAACATGAGACCATAACACATATGTTAACTCCAACTGCAATAATTTTAATGAGCTGTATGGCTATTTCGGAAATTAATTCCTCATCAGCAGCACTAGAACCCAAACAAAGGAAATCCATAATTTCAAAAAATGTTTAAAATGCATAAAACCAAACAAGATCCGAATAATTAGTAATATCAAATATAGCTAAGGACAAAACTACGATGGAGGGAGTTCATCCTAAGGTTTTATAATTTACATAAATTTAGATAATAGTAATTGAACAAAGTGTACACATGAGATATTATCTTTGTCACACAAGTAAATTACTTTGCGTTAGAAAAATACACGGTTTCCAGTGACAGGTTTCATCAAAACTTTTAGGATGTGTAAAGTATTCATTTGCTAACGTATTTGGAAAATATAAATGTTTTGGTAGTCTATGAACAACTAATCAAGCCATTAAACATGCCGATTTGAAAGCACCTTGTGGAATTTTTCTGTATATCCGCATAAAGCCCACAGAAAACTCGTAAACAAGGATTTTCTGGCGCACAGCTATGTATACTGTGACTTAACTGTTTTCATAATGAATATTGAAAGTTTGTGAAATTACAGATTAATTAATTGTAAAATCCAAATTTAAGAATTATATTTATAAAAAAAATTACGTCATTTGGTAAATTTTCTGTTAAAAATAAATGATGGATTTATCAGGGCATGAATCATTAAGTTAGCCATAGTATACCCATATTTAAGTGCTGTTTGTTTCTTCTGTTGTCTTTGGACTACCCCTTTTGAACTTGACGGTTCGGTTCTCACTTATTTTAAATAAGTTCATTTCTGTGAAGACCACTAACATGAACGCACTATATTGACAGTTGAACTATAAGCATTCGGAAATAGGGCATGCTTCAAACAAATAGACAGTACACCAATGCGGTTGTGAATTTGTCATCAACCCAATTTCATATAGCAGTAATCAGATTTATTTATTTCTTGATTAATTTTTGCTTTATTTCAGGCACAAAATGGTGCGGGTCCGGAAACATTGCAAACGATGATAATGATCTCGGAAGTCTTGACAAAGTAGATTCTTGCTGTCGAGCACATGACAAATGTCCAGAAGTGCTTAATTCAGGGGAGTCTGGTTTCGGCATCACTAATAACTGGTACCATTCAAGGTATTTTTAAAAGCACGATCCTGTATGATTCCATTGAAAACACACACAATGCTTGCAGATTTTGTTTGCTTCGTACTGGAAATATTACTCTTAAACACCATAAATTCATATATAGAAAATGTTATATTTTCAGTATTTCCTGCCCTTCCTGTTGTATCTTAAAGCGAGAAAGTATTCAAGTTATTATCAAGAGGCAATATTCGTATAATTATGAGAGATTCTGTAACATTCACCTAAGAGACCGACCATTTAACTTAAAAGGGGGGGGGCTATGATTTTTTTCGAAAAAAATATTTTGGATTTGATTTTATGTGAAAGAAATATTTTGGCTGCCAAAATGATGAAAAAAAAGTTAATGTTCATTTTGAAAAAAATATTTTGTTGATACACGGGAAAAATAAATAATTTTTTTCTATCCAGAGAAAAAAACCATAACCCCCCCTTTTCAGGTTAAATGGTCTGTAATCTGTATATGACCTCAATTTGACATCTTTTATATGTTTTCTTATTGAATGTGCCAGTGGCATCAGAGCAGTTTTAATTTATACACTAAACATTACTGCAATAATATCCTTTCACTAAGCTAATTTTAAAGAGCGTTAGTTGCAATTAAGCTGCAACTCTCATGTATTGTTAATGGCTACTAACTTCATGCATTTAAATTTTCTTTAATTTGACTTGCAACTATTAACTTTGCATATTATGATACACATGCAGTGTATATTTAAATGTTGATGTTTTGTATTATTTTTATTTTTAGGGCTGCCTGTTCTCCTTGTGAAAATGACTTTTATAATTGCCTAAAGGCTGTTTCCGGAAGCCAGGAAACCGAAGCCGATGCACTCGGTGTAATTTATTTTCAACTGCTCCACCCAAAATGTTTTAAAAGTACATCAGTTTTGAAATGTGCAAAGAAAAAGTGAGTTATGTTAATATTGTACAATTATAGCCTTTGTATAGGTCAGTACCATGTAATATCGAACTGAGATATACATATGTGGGTAAGAAAAAAAGTATATTGAACTGAATTGTCAAGAGCCAAATTCCAAAGGCAAAAAGAAAAAGAATGAGCTTACCACCGGAAAAAAGCCAACTGCAATGTCCTAACTTCATATAGGAATTTCAAAAAGAAAAAAAGGGTTTAACTGGTAAAATGGCGCGTCTAATCTCCCCTTCCATTGCGGAAATGTCCGGAAAAAACTCAACAGCAACAGTTATCGAAAGGTTGTAGACAGTGAAAAAGAAACGTCTTCCCAGAAAAAAATTATCTTCAATCACTGGCACAGTTCGTATCTGAACTCTAGATTTTCCACAAGGGACTGATATCTATTAAAAAAAACTCTTTTGAAACCTTCATTGAAATATACAGAGGAAGACGTGAATAAAATGTTAGAGTTTCTGATCGACTATACATTTGTCCAATTTGGGGGACTTGTTTTAACAGTCTATCGGAATTCCAATGGGCACAAACTGTGCACCTCTGTTAGCCGACCTGTTTCTCCACTCATATGAGGCTGAATTCATCGAAGGGCTTATTCAAAATAAAGAAAAAAAATCATCCAGTCCTTTAATTTCAGCTTCATTTATATATATTATAGTTTATCACTAAACAACCCTCGCTTTGGCGATTTTCTTTATCTTTTATATCCATAAGAGCTCGAAATTAAGGATACTTCCACATCGACCTCGTTCGTTGACCTTCATCTTGAAAATTGACAACAGAGGTACACTACAAGATAGGCTGTATAACAAACACGATGACTTATTCTTTCAAATAGTAAACTTCCCTTTTCTTTTTTGCTACATTCCAAAAGCGCCAGCATATGGAGTTTACATCCCCGAACTCATTCGCTACTAAAGGGCCTGTTGTCGATAGAGTGGCTACCAAAATAGAGTTCCGTTACTTAAAAATAGGCCATTTAAGCAAGGGTATGTTACCAATAACCTGAAGTCACCACTACAGAAGTTTTACGGTCGACATCACGATCTTGTGGACTGCTATGGGATATGTTTTCCAGAAGACAACATATCTTTCTCTTTACAACTTAAGTTTTTCCTCTTCCGAATTGGACATTACTACCGGAGTTTACATGTTCAACATGGCATGTGTATTCTAAGAAGCAGGAGAAACTCTACCGATGCATCTGGTTTTGTATTGGGGCCGTGCTGTTCATCTTTGTGTGTGTGTGTGTGTGTGTGTGTGTGTGTGTCATTTTTTCTTTTCTGTGCCGAGTTCAAGTTATGTCTTTGTTTCTTTGTTTTTCTGATGTTGCCATTGTTCTTTGAGTATTAGTTTTAGACTGACGGTTCGGTTCTCGCTTATTTTAAAAAGTCGATTACGAAAAGAGCTATGCCTAATAAGAAATTCTGTATAATTGGTGCTAGCTCTCTCGTATCGAATCAACTCTGAAACATATACTCCATATCAGGAGAAGTTTAATATTACTGTTCATGTTAGGAAAACTATTAATTTTGAAATTAAAGTCGTCCCTTTTGTCGTAATATTAGTACTAAGATGACTATGTTCTTCAAATTCAAGTAGTAATTCCAAAAAATGTAGATGTAGTGGTTTCTGGGAGATATATTGATGGGATTTCTTTAGAAAAAGATGCATGATTGATTGAAAGAGCATCATCAATGTATCTATAAATGGTATTGAAGGATCTAACATCTTTTATTTTAGGAGCTTTAAAGTGGCCTTGAAGAAAACCAGTCTCGTAAGAATATAAAAACAAGTCTGTGATTAGAGTAGCACAAATCGTATCCATTGGTATACTAACTCGCTGTTGATAAATAACGCCTTCAAATGTAACAAAAATATTATCCATTGAAGTCCATAACAGCGTCTTAAAATAAATTGCAATTAATTTCGGACCATTGGAGACCACCTTCCGTAGAGATTCGTTTTCTTACGATCACCTTTAATGGGACAGTAAACAAAGGAAGAGGCGAAAAAGAAGCATGTCAGAGGGGATTTAAGTAATTCTAAATGTTAAGGTCCTGCAATGCCTTTCTGTAGTTAAAATTTCTCCCGCTGATGGACTTCGGTATAGATATCATAGGTTTGGATTGATCATTAAAATAAGTAGGGATTTTAGAAGTGACCTCTTTGCAATTCAAAATATTGCCGATATTAATGTCAACTAAACGGAATATGAATAAATTTACTATTACAGGCGTGACAAGGTTCGGTTCCTACACTCTTCCAGGCTTGAATGGACGGAAGGACGCCACGTCAGCAATGATACTGCTTAGTCTGTACTCCGGGTGAAAATATCTACCTCCTTTTCGATTCCAAAATGCATAAAATTTTCAAAACATTAGCCCCGGGAGCAAAAACGATGTATGAAAATTATAAACACACATGTAATAAATCAAAAACCGATATATTGATCGTGTCATTAGAAGAGGAATATCCCCTAACAGAAATGCTTATGACCATGTCGTGACTAGTATAGATCTTTGGCCGAAATTATAAAAGTTCATCACATTTACATCACTGCACTCAGATCTCCATAAATTTCCTACACCTTTATTACATAGGGCATTACAGTTACCATAACTTTTATCCGAAATGTGGTAAGGTGAAATAAAATTGGTCTGTACGTATGGTGGTAAATTGTTTCAGTTGTTTTGGCACTGATCATGATTAGGCTGACTGAATGATTATTAATAACCTTAAAGTTAGTGGGTTTTTTTTGGTGTCTCAACGATGTCCAACTGCAGTAGAATACTAAAGGAACAAACGATGTGATTATTACAAAAATCAGAGTAATCACCCATGTCAAAAACAAGAATACCGAAAATCAGAGAAATCAGACATGACAAAAACAAGAATACCGAAAATCAGAGTAATCAGACATGGCAAAAACAAGAATACCGAAAATCAGAGTAATCAGACATGAAAAAAAAAACAAGAATACCTAAAATCAGAGTAATCAGACATGGAAAAAACAAGAATACCGAAAATCAGAGTAATCAGACATGGCAAAAACAAGAATACCGAAAAACAAAGACATGAATTTTTTGTCATGTATTTGTAGAGACTTTGGCTCATTTGCATTTACTCCATACCCCTTTATTGTTAAAATTAATGAAGCAGTCACAACGCAAGGAAATAAAAGCATAACATTCAGAACTAAGGCAGTATATTGTGTCAAGTTCTTAAACCCAGAGTGATATAAGGTGCTTCAAAATGCCAAGCATCAGCAAATGGATGACAAAGCAAGAAGTTGAAGTAATACAGAAAAATGTTCTTAATGCCTGTATAATATTTGTTGAAATTGACATTTGAATATTTCAGATTTGGACAAGGTGCGATAAGGGGCTGATATACCCTACTAGTTACTACGTCCATATGTCTTTTCTATGAAGGACGTCAATTTATCGTTATTTCAATGAGTTTATAATTACAGTTTTCAATGTCATATTCGAAACCCTAGACTGTTGTCCTGTTTGTGAAATAACTGAAGTATGTACTACTATATTAAAGAATTTTTTAATTTTATCACGAAAACTAACAAAAAAATTATTGCAAAATTAAATTTGCATACTTGTATGTTAAGCTCTCCAATAAAAGATTATTCACTTTATTTTACAGATGGGGTATATGTTACTGGTGGAAAACGGTAAAAGACGTTGGCTGGGCGGAAGGCAAATACTATTATTCTCTTGATGTATGGAAATTGATGAAAGATTTGTTTTAGATTAATACTTTATTACTCAATTCTGATAAAACATATGCATTGCTAAATGCAATTCTGGATGCCATTTTGCTGTAAGAAAATCATGGCGAAAAATTATTGCTTTTAAAAATTCACAGTAACTTCGGTATTTAGTTATTTGTTACCACTGGGTCGATGCCACTGCCGGTGGACTGTTAGTCCCCGGGGGTATTCAACCAGCCCAGTAGTCAGTACTTCGGTGCTGATCCGAAAGCCGATTCTATTTGGAACCTAACAATATCTAAAATTTTGTAAATTTTGTTGAAAACTAAAGAGTATCTCCCTCATGCAAAGCTCTGTCCTTAGTTGATTTTGGCTTTACATTTAGATCATTTTAGTTATTTGTTCTCTATCAGTTTTTAAACGTCTTTGAGTTTACGGTCTTCCAAACGTTTAGATTTTATCTGCACTGAAGAGACATAAGTTGTCGAAATGCGCATATGCAGAATTTAAATTCACTGTAACTTCGGTATTTAGTTATTTATTTCACACTACCGATCAGGTCATCTTGGTTTTGTATTTCTTAACTTTGAGGACAATAATTTAAAAAAATAGCCTTTATAGCTTCTGTCTGCATGTGTCCTCTTGGAGACTAAAATATATAGATTTTTTAATTTGTTGTGCTATTTCTCCAATAGATGTGTCTGTTCATATTATATAGATTGTCTTTCATAATTGTATGTTATTGAATCATTTAGATTGTACTGTTATTATCTCTGGAGTGCCCTTGTTGCTTGTAGTCATGAATCCTTGTTTGTAATCGCATCTGATTGCTAATTGTATAAGTGGACAAATAAGCTGTCTCTCCTGTAAAAAATAAATGCTGAAAACGAGATATAGGTATTACTTTGCGGCGGCGCTAATCTTTTTCTAAAACCTTAATAACTTTTACTTGCATAGACCTTTGCTTCGTATAAACCTTCGGTTACGAATTTTAAAGCGTCACATTAACCTTGATTTTCTGGCTCAATGAGGGCATAGTTTCACATTTAATAATGGATGAAAGGATTCAAGTCCATTTCTCAGTATCTATAATATCAGGATCCACTATATATTAGAATATTTTAGTGGCGCAAGACAGTCAATTAGCCATTGACCTTTGACAGGTTTGACTTTCTGAAATTTAGGAAATAGCTTTACATTCAAGTTGACATTAGAGCCACTGTGATAAGTAGGCCAGCTTTATTTTTCTGTTCAGCTACCTAAGTATTTCCTTAAATTGATTTCTCGTATGAAATATTTAGATTTCAAAGGTTAATAGTAAGCAAGTTGATTTGCTTTGTCGGAAGAAATCTCATTTCAAAGCAACAGCAACTATTCATATTAAATGTGTACGAAAACAAAAGTCAGAGAACTGTTCTCCTCAGAATGGACTTGTTCAAACTTAAATTTGCCCACATCTATCAACACAGTAATTCTGTCAATGTCTACCAGTTACAATAGGGTGCAGACATAACCTCTCGCCAAGTTAATATTTTACGAAAGGATATGGAGTAAATGAACATGAGATCATAACACATATGTTTACTCCAAATGCAATAATTTTAATGAGCTGTATGGCCATTTCGGAAATTAATTCCTCATCAGCAGCACTAGAACCCAAACAAAGGAAATCCACAATTTCAAAAAATGTTTAAAAAGCATATAACCAAACGAGATCCGAATAATCATTTATATCAAATATAACTAAGGACAAAACTACGATGGAGGGACTTAATCCTTAGGTTTTAGAATTTACATAAATTTAGATAATAGTTAAGTTAAGTTGAACCAGTCATAAAACCTCCTCTAAGATAACTTACGACCGTTTTCAAGTTAACATACATCAGTCACAGACTAGTCATAAAAACTACTATAAGTTAACTTAAGAACTACTCTAAAGCCCTATGCTGACCTGTTCTGGTCGTAGAGCTCTGACTGTTCTGACCTGTTCTGTCCTGTTTACCGACTTTAAAAGAAACTTACTTGACTTACTTCTTGATCAATTAATTTTATCTTCACGGATAGAGCAGTCAGGATTCCATGACAAGTCAGAGCGGCCAGGGCTCTATGACTGGTCAGCACAGTCTATGACTTGTCAGAGCAGTCAGGGTTCTATGACTGGTCAGAGCAGTCAGGATTCTATCATTGTTCCAAGTTAGCATAGGACTGTTCTCATGACTTCTCCTCTGTACGAGAGGTTATATCTGCACCCAACTGTACGACTATAAAAGGTTTAATTTTCATTTTTCAGTATTTTAGCAATTTAGGGTTGTTTTTAGAAAATGAAATGGTGTCATACAAAGTAACCGAACAGAATGTCAAGATCCGAAGTTAATGAGACAAAAGGACAAATCGGGTGGAAACCACCGGACTAATTGTCGACCGCAATGGTCCTGACCTGGTACGGGCTTTTCAAAAGAAATGATGGGTTCAACTGGTTTTATGGCATGCCAAGCCTCCCCTTCTATTTGGTTAGTGTCAGATAGGAACTCGATAGAAATTGCTATTGAAAGTTCGAAGACAGTTAAAAGGAATGATCACCACAGTACTAAGTAGAAAAGGGATATTGAATCAGAGTTTGGACCGAAACTTCAATTTTTTCAACAAGGGACTTTTTAATGATCGTATTAGACGGATTTTTTTTAAGCCTTAATTATCAAGGAAGCCACGGAGATAACTAAGTATAATGGGAAAGTATAATTTGTGCTAGCTCATTTTTTTTTTCAGAATATAGTCTCCACTGTTACAAATATCATGAGTAAGAAAATTCTGCGTATTTTCAGAAATATTTTCTTTTGAATTTAAGGTATATAGAACTACAGATTAGTAGTGCATTTCTATTGATGTTCAGTATATTTATTTAACCTTAAACTCAGCTTCCTTTTTTGTGATTGAGCTTTTTTTAGGAATAACGTTTGTATGCTTAAAGACACAACAATATATCATTGCATATCTTACAAATGGAACTGTATTAAAAATTAATCATTTATTGGTAAATATATGTATTTGTTAGCGAACAATTTCTGTGTCTACAAATGTCTATATTTTAGATTAAACTGTTCGAATCACACGTGATTTTTAATGAGAGCAGATCTCAGAGGCAAGCGCAAACTCAAAATTGGTAAACGGAGAATTTCAATACATTTTCAAGAAAATTATTTTATTATTCATTCAATATATCCTATTTTTTTTACATCTTAGTGAAGAAAATGTGGTGAAGAAATAACAAAATACTGAAATTACTGTAAATTTAGTTTCTGCATATGCGCATTTCGACAACTTATGTCTCCTCAGTGCAGATAAAATCAAAACATTAGGAAATCGATAGACCGAAATATGTGTAAAAGCTGAAAGAGATCAATAGGTTCTTAAAAGGAAAGCCAATATAAGCTAAGGACAGAGTTCTGCAAGAGGGAAATACTCCTTAATTTTTAACAAAATTTTCAAAAATTTTGATATCGCAAGTTTTCCAATACAATCGGTTTCGGGCCAGCACCGAAGCACTGGCTACTGGGATGGTGAATACCCTTGGGGACTAACAGTCCACCAGCAGAAGCATCGGGCCAGTGGTAATAAATAACAAAATACCGAAGTTACTGTAAATTTTGTTTCTGCATATGCGCACTTCGACAACTTATGTCTCCTCAGTGCAGATAAAATTAAAACATTTGGAAATCCATAGACCGAAATATGCGTAAAAGCTGAAAGAGATCAAACTCCAATAGGTTCTTAAAAGGAAAGCCAAAATAAGCTTAGGACAGAGCTATGCAAGAGGGAGATACTCCTTAGTTTTTGACAAAATTTTCAAAAGTTTTTGATATTGCAAGTTTTCCAATACAAACGGTTTCGGGCCAACACCGAAGTACTGACTACTGGGATGGTGAATACCCTCGGGGTCTAACAGTCCACCAGCGACGCATCGGCCCAGTGGTAATAAATAACAAAATACCGAAGTTACTGTAAATTTAGTTTCTGCATATGCGCATTTCCACAATTTATGTCTCCTCAGTGCAGATAAAATTAAAACATTTGGAAATCCATAGACCGAAATATGTGTAAAAGCTGAAAGAGATCAAACTCCAAGAGGTTCTTAAAAGAATGTGGCAAAGAAACTCTGAATGCTGGCTAAATTATTCATGTCAATATTCAAAAGCAATAAAGTAATATATCTAACATAAAAAGGTGCACATGTTATACACTTGGCATAAAGCATGTTCAAAGTAATGTATATATCTACTGTTATTGTGAACGTTCTGCCAAGAATACCAAATTCATACTTAAATCTCACATTTGATAAATTTCATGGAAGATAGATTTCATTGACAAGTAAAAATTGTAATCAAAATTAAAGATGAATATTCCAATTGAACCCTCACACATAACTTGTGCACAAAATTAATTTGTAGTCAATTGCCAAATTCTCATGGGTTTCCTGATTACCTGATTATAAGGAGTTTATGTGATTATTTGATTAACCTGCTTGGATTATTTGACTACCATAGTTGGTGAAAATTTTGTCGATTTAAAACTATTTTTAGTAAATTAGTAAATAATTATTGATTACTTGATTACATTGCACTTGTGTAAAAGTTCATGATTACATGATATCCAGTACCCTTCATGAAGAGCCCCAACATTAGCTCACATCAAAATATTATTTTCCCGATGAATATTTATTGCAATTCATGGTTGTATCAATATCTGTTCAATTTTAGCTGAAGGTCATATAGTTACACAGTAGAACTTATCCTGAGAGATGATTTGTTTCAGATAAAAATTACTTTGGTTGATTTTATTCAAAATGATTTTTATGCTTTTTCAAATATATATTGAACCATCACACGTGTCATATGAAATCTTCACATCAAACACATATATACCTTCTGCTAAAATTCTAGTTCTAAAGTCTACAGGTAAAACAAAAAAAAATCTTCAGGAACTGAACTTCCCATGAATATCTCATCATGGAAATTTTATCATTATAACTGCAATTTTCCTACACTAAATGGGCTTAGAATGGGCTATTTCTAGCTCTACAGGTCGAAAACAATACATTTTTCAACAGAAGTTTGACATTAACTTAGTAGTAAGTCTTCCACGGAAGACATGTGTCGCCTGCGTAATAATACAAAAAAAAAATATTCTAAGTTCCGTCAAACAGGAAGTGGGTATGCGAGAGATCCCAAACTCTATTACACGGTATATGTCCCCATACTGATACTCCATGCCAAATTGTAGAAGGCTCGGATACATGGTTCCTGAGAAAAATAACAACTCAAAGCCACCATAAGATCTTCAATCCCACACCCAACGGCAGGTCGGAGTCGGCCCCTGAATAAAGAGTAATCAAGTTCAGCGAAATAAACATCATCCTAGACTCCTATTGACATAAAGTAAACTTAGCTAGAAAAAAAAGACACACAAAAGCTTAATAAATTTCCTGACTTAGGACAGGCGCGAACCTGCTGCGGCGGGGTTAAACTAGTTTTATTGGACCAAAACCTTCCCCTATAGCCAATGTGATAAATCAAAAAACAATCGTAACAACAGTAAAATTCAGTTGGCAACAGGACTGAGTCAATTGTGAAAAATGAAACTGAAAGAACTAAATATACGGACATAAACATGAAATCACAAGAGACTACTAGCAGTTAACTGACATGCCAGCTCCAGACCCATTACCAACTGACAATAAGTAAGTTATGTACCCTCAGTATACAGTATACAAGCAAATGTCATATCCAATATCACTTTCAATGCAATTTGCTTTTAAAGTATTGACTTCATTTATATCTAGTTTCACGTCTTCCCGGATTTTACATTACTGATTTTGACGTTACCCTGGATTGACACAATGAGAGTGTGACGGGTGATGTATACAGAGCAGGACATGCTTACACTTCCAGAGCACCTATTTACACTCTGTTTTGAGAGCGCTTTTGTTTTGTTTACTGTAATTGTCATGTTTGTGTGTTTCGTGAGCATGTCAAGCCTTTCTTGACTTTGCCTCGTCTCTGGATTTTGATTTGTGTAATCTTGTGCTTTGTTTTTTCGGTATTCTACTGCCGTTGCTTCTTACACACTTCACTTATTTTAAGAATATTTAAAGCCATCCGACTTTTTGCAACTTTTTTCTAACAATTCAGGTTCAAATAAAATTCGACTAGTACCTTGATTTAGTTGATTTTAACTGTTTGTTTGATTTGATTTCAAGAATTCTTCTAATTGTATTTCAAACTACATCCAAGTCCATCAAGACTGGTCTTACTTGGGAAAGAATCTAATCTCTCTGATCCAAAAACTGAAAAAAGTACCTAGCAAAATTAACAACAACGTAATAATAATTTCAGTCAGTGCAAAACCATGCATCAAATAAGTACGTAAAATAGCTAGAATTTTGAATAGTGATTAAACATGAGTAATGCCTAAACAGAGAATGTCACAGCCAAAACAGAATTAATTACAGCTGTGGCCTTCAATTCCCAAAGCTTATATTTTGTTTTACGTTATGTTGTGGTTTTGTTTCCAATCCTAGCCCGATGTTGCCTGTATAATTATACATAAAGAGAGCAAATTACCTATTGTCAAATAAAAAACCTTATCATTGTCGTTAAAACACGTAGTTTAGAACGGTAGAATGGAGATGTATTTTGTCTTTGCAATATTTTGGTGTTTTTGCTGCAGTTGTACAAATTGTTTGAAATCTACAGATTGGTTAAACGGGATTTATCCAGGTATTTATTTCAATTCATCTAAGCACTGCATTTAATGAAAAGTAAACTTTATATACTGTTTAAAAATTGTTGAAAATTTGTTGCATTTCTTTTTTAAATCATAACTGCACGAAACTTGTAGTTGAGTAGCTCCCTGTCAAGACGTCAAACGCGGGTATGGTATGCTTTGACGCTACTTATTTTATAATTATCTGTGTTCATATGCGTAATATAATGAATTTTATCTCATTACATATCAATACAGGCCGATAAGTGATTAGTTTTAAACAAAAGAAATGGAACTCTTCATTAAACGAAACAAAAAAGGTCTACTTAGATTGTTTTCCGTAGTTACAGATTCCAAAAAGTTGTTTCTAATCAGAAAATTTAATGTTTTTTTTTAAATCTAGTATTTCATTAAGGTATAGAAATAATGTAATTGTTTGCCGTTTGGTTGTAAAGTTTGTAATAAGTGCGTAAAGTGCGGTTTAAGTGGACTGAAGTGGGTGTCTATCAATTTGGATGAATCAAATATACATCTCCGGATTTTCTCCAATTCTTAAAGAATTGATCAATACGTGTGTAAAATTTCATTTCCGTCCTTCCACGCAAATTCCCAGAATAAAACCCCAAAGTTAGTGGAGTCTGCTACAATACTGGCTTTATTTTTAGAAATGAAATCAAATTTACCTATATAGGAGGGGGCAAGGGGTTCCCATAACAGCCTAACAGCAAATTGATTTTTCCAGTAACAGATAACAGATAATTCAAATAACTGATAACAGATAACAGTGTATATCAAGTCAACAACAGCTAACATATAAATGTTAAACTTGGATAACAGTCATCTTATTCAATAAAACTTTCGTGTGGAGAAGATATACATTCATAGGCCGGCCCATCATTGTTCATCATCAACATGTTCATTGACTTCATTATCAACAAGTATGGATCGTATCAAGGCAATACCAAGTCCCCTACCGGTAGGACAAGGCTTCATTACACTAGCAAAAATGGTAAAATATGTTTTCTAAGTCCAAGGCCCATAACTCTGTCAAAAATCAGTGGATCGGAACCAAACTTTAACTCGGTCTGTATCTCATAAAGGTAGACTCACATACCAATTATCAGACAAGAAATGCGGAAAACTGACATTTTACTAAAATTTTCAAAGTCCAAGGACAATAACTCTGTCAAAAATCAATGGACCGGAACCAATGTATCTTATTAAGGTAGACTCACATACAAAATATTAGATAAATACCTGCAACACTTTCGAAAAAAATGTGGAAAACTGACATTGTACTAAAATTTCAAAGTCCAAGGCCCATTACTCTGTCAAAAATCAATGGACCGGAACCAAACTTATTCTTGGTCTGTATCTTATTAAGGTAGACTCACATACAAAATATTAGATCAATACCTGCAACACTTTCGAAAAAAAATGTGGAAAACTGACATTTTACTAAAATTTTCAAAGTCCAAGGTCACTTACTCTGTCAACTCACTAAGGTAGACTCACATATAAATTATCAGATCAATATCTCTAAGGGTTTAGACAGACGGACGGACAGAGCTCAAACCCAAAGTCCCCTTCGACTATCGCTGGTTGCTGACTGAAAGGTCCTTTATTTGTTACTCATTATCACTGTACAGTGCGAAAAATACAATAGCCCTAAACTTTTTTTAAATTTCTCAGATTAGGCTAGTTGAATTTTTCAGACACCTTTACTGTTCTACCCCCTCTAGTAGTAACAGCTCGCGTGAAGTCTAATTATTTTCGTGAATAAAATTATTGAGTCCTATCTCAGAACTGACAAACTCAAATGTCACAAGAAGTATTGTCTTAGTGATGTTAAGAATGAAATGCGCAGTTGGATATGTATTACATTGTCTAACTACTTTGTGTTTTATCAACATGTGTTTTAGTTGTCAAGAATCGAAGATTCGAACAAGTTTCAAAAATCAGTATGTGTGAACTTTCATTGATGATTTTTTTTCTTTTCTCATCATGTAGCTAGCGGTGTTCAATTTCAGTTCTTGTATGAGTGTTTTTCAATTTCAACTCTTGTCGTAGAGATGAATTATTATTCATTCGACTAATTTGCCATATATAGTCTATTCTGATTTCTATATAGTTCAGTATTTGACTGTTTTTTTTTTAATCATATAGCTACTGTCTAAAACTGTATAACTTCTTCTTTTAATCAAGCTAATCTTAATTTGGAATTTGAGCAAAAAAGTCCCAAAACACCGTTAAATTATATATTAAAAAGGGCAACAAGTATATGAAATTCTAAGAAAAACGTGTCAAGTCTTGAGATTTTATAATGTATGTTGTGATGAGAGTTCATTTTATTTCAAATTCCCGGCACTTGAATCGGTTTTCAGGGGCTCCGGCTACAGAGCTTCCGGGTGCGTCCCCAGTTGGTAGATAGGGGGATGCCCTATCTATGCAGAGCAATCTGAGTCGGGTCATAATACAGAACGCCTGACCGCGAACCGTTTAGCCAAACTGTTTGGAGAAATGCAACGTTCCATGTAGTATAAAGACCCCTTCTATATTGTCTAAAGAGAGCAGAGTCACTGGGACTCATATAGAAGGCGAATTTTCCTGTCCCTACCCATTTCTCCCCTTTCCCAGTGGCAATCAAAACTCGTTGTCCATGTTTCATAATTGCTTCTTTCTTCTCTTACTTATATTTTTTTATTAGCGTTGATTTAACTTTTTCTTGTCCTGATATAGCTGAAATATTGACCACTGGATGTTAAACTCTAGCTATTCAATCAATCAATTTATTTCAAAATGAACTTAAAAGAAAAAGCTGGTCAAATTAACCACAGCAAATAAAAAGTTGATTTACAAAATCGACTGAATAGTCAAAATGTAGACTAACAACTTATACAGTTGTAGGCAACAGCTATATAATAATGCAGCAGGCGTGGACGGGGGGGGTGAAAAGGGTGAATTCCAACTAAGAAGTAAAAGGAAAAATCGCAAAATATTTCGGTATATCTTTGTAATAACACCAATCTGAACTGTTCAATAACAGCTAATAGTGAACTGAATATTTATCATAACAGCTAACATAGAACTACCCAATAACAGCTAACTCAACATTTTATTTTGCAATAACAGCTAACAGAGAATCAAATTTACCCAATAACACAATAACAGTTAATACCCTTGCCCCCCTCTATATACGTCATGATTAAAACTTACAGTCAGAGGCCCATTCAGGTAATCGTAATTTGATTGTCTATAGTTTGTTTTATGGATTAAATGGAAAAGCAGCACGTGACTCCTTGACGACGACAAAAGTAAACAAAGACGGCGGAGTAATCTAAACTAGGAAATGGTGCATCATCCACGAATTTCATTACGTTATCTAGCGTGAAGACTTGCATTCCATGTACGGAATGTAATTATAAGTATTGAATGCAATATTTTGTAGTTTTATTGTCGTGTAAAAGGGTGGACCGTAGCACATTTTTCACATGAAGCGCTAGCGCGCTTCATTCAAAATGTGCTACGGTCCATCCTTTTAAACTCCAATAAAACTACAAAATATTGCATTCAATTCTTAAATTGAAAGTGCAATAGCAGACAAATTGTTAACTTTTATTTTGTAAATGTTTTTGTCATACTAAATGCATCATTCCTTTGTGATTTATATACCCGAACACGTTTAATATTCAGTCGTTACAATGCACCATCAACAGACGGCGTTTTTCTAAAATACGGCTGATGAAGTAGACGCCCACCTCATTAGCATGTTTAGAAGGGAGATAATTTCACACAATGACTTTTCGGACTGAATATATAATTATACATTGCCATTTTAAAAATCAAAATTTCAGCCTTGTAGAAAAGATTTAATCATTTCAACACGATCAAGCCGATTGTATTTGGAACCTTACAATATCTGAATTTTTGTAGATTTGTTGAAAACTAAGGAGAATCTCCCTCATGCAAAGCTCTGTCCTTAGCTGATTTTGGCTTTACATTTAGATCATATTGGTTATTTGTTCTCTATCATTTTTTACACATCTTTGAGTTGATGGTCTTTCAAACGTTTATATTTTATCTGCACTGAAGAGACATAAGTTCTCGAAATGCGCATATGCAGAAATTAAATTCACAGTAACTTCGGTATTTAGTTATTCGTTTATTAATCATTATTATGCTTCCTGTAAGAAACTGCATTAATAGTGTCTGATATACTATTTTGGCATAGTATACGTACAGCCATGCACTATGCCTGTCACGTGACTTTGAAGGCGGGGCTACAGTACTGTCAATCAAATAGTGATGAAAATTTTACCTGTAGGGATCTACTGTCACAGAAATCAACCTTAATTTGGTAATATTTCTTATAAAATAAAGTTTTTACCCCACTTGTGACCATTCATTTTACTTATCTCTTCATTTTATATCATGAAATAAATGAATTTTTGAGATTTGCCATAAAAAGTTATTTTTCAAATTTCCATGACAACATGTATCTGAAATACAGAAATTTTAAACTGACAGTAACTGAATGAAAAGAACAGCTATTTATTAACTTGGAAATTGAAATAAAATGATGAAAATAAATGACACAGTCAGCATAATAATGATAATAACATTGTGTTTAGCAATGACTTTGCCAAAATAGTGGTCAGGGTTGAATACACATAGTGCACTCCCCTTCGGGTCGTGCACTATGGCCTCAACCCTGACCACTATTTTGGCATAGTTATAGCTAAACACAATGTTATTATCATAATAAGTGTAATATAAAATACTTCCTTTCTGGTACGCATTTTATTCAGACGTAACACATCGCGTTCGCTCTAGTATACTGACGTGAGTCAAATCTGTTAAAAAATGATCCCGTTTTTTTTAATCACAACAAACTATTGAAAATAAAATAAAGGCACCAAGCACATGCGAATAAAATTGCTGCTCTATTTAGACTTTCCATGTACCTGACTCTCGGTCTTACATGTATATACACAAACGGCCATAATTTTAGTTTAAAAAAACACAGATACTATAACGTGTAAGTCTACAAATATATCACCGGGTAATCGTATTTTTGGGGGGAGGGTGACATTTTCCAAAGATGATACTTTAACACTAGTCTTGTCAGTTGAATTTGATGTGGTATCACGGAAGCGTATTGATGCCACATAAAGAAAAAAATAAAGCTCGTAATTATGAGATAATTATTTCATAATCATGAGCTCTTAATTATACTTACATCTCATAATTATGAGATATAATTTCATAATTATGAGATATAATTTCATAATTATGAGATCTTATTTCATAATTATGATATATTATTTCATAGATATGATATATCATTTCATAATTATGAGATATAACCTCATAATTACGAAAGACCTATCGTTATTATGAGATAACTATGACCTATTATTTCATAATTTTGAGATAATATCTCATAATAATGAAATAATATTTCACAATTATGAAATAATATAAAATATTATCTCATCGTTGCAAGATTTTTCTTCTTCGTGTGGCATCTATACGCTTCCATATGGTATAGACTTTTTTAACGAGAGAACAAGTCTTAGAGGAAACTTAAGGGAATTATTAAGTTATCTGTAAAACATAAATTATACTTATGTGAAATAGTTATTTCGATGTTTGTAAGAATTATGGCATAAAGAAACAAAGTAAATTAAATAGAAATGATCAGAAATGAATAATATCTGGGTATTTGAAGTTGAAACAAATCTCGGAAGACGAACTGCTGTGTGTGAAGGGTATCGCTAGAGTTACTATTTTTTTTAAATGAGATGCCGTTGCTTGGCGATGTGCAGTTAAAGGATGCGAAGCTCATTGATGAACTGACAATACCAATTTTCCGAATGAATTAAATCTGTAAAAAAGGTTTTAACAGGTCATCTCTTAGATATATAGTTTCCATAACGAGAGCTAGTTGATTATGAAATTTCTCACATCGAGTTAAATTAATTTTGGAAATGTTTGAAAGTGAGGCTTGCCGAGCTTTAAACATTTGAAAATTTTTTTAACGAGATGTGAGAAATTTCATAATAATCGTGTTTAAGTTGTGGAAACTGTTTCTCTAGTGACAGAACGAAAAACACCGAGGATCCGAATAAATTTGGCGGAAAATGTCACGAAACTCTCTAGAGAGGAGAACAAATGTTTCACCACCGTCCAGGGAATGTGAAAAATTGATAAAAATTAGAGAAAAATTATAACAAAATCAATTCAATTACATTTTCATACTTTTAGATAAAAAATGCAGCCAATGAACTTGTCATTTGAATGCAATTTTGACAGATTTTGACTATTTTTGTAGGTTTTTGTTGAAATTCGTTGTATAGGACCTCCAGAACAAAACTAAACAAACTGCCATTTGAAACGGAAAATGTTTGAACACTCCCAACAAAAAGATTAGTCTTGTTCTTGGTGTCCTTTAAGTGAAGTACCATTCTGTTATATTCTTCACAGACTTTCTATGAGTGCCTTCAACTCGATACATCCTTTTAATTTGATTAGAAATCGAAAAACAATACATGCACGTAGAAAGGATTTCATTTTCACAGAATTTCCAATGGAGTTTGTACTATAATTGTAAGCCCCGCCCAAACATGTCAAATAATAAGACTGAATCAAAGCTCCGATGAAGCGGAATCTCGAAGCCCTGAAAATCTACACGTGGCAAAACTAGAACTGCTGTATACGTCTGCATGTATTAAGGTACTCCGTAATACGTGAAAATAATTGGGTTGTGTGATTTCGCATGTATATGCAATTCACTTGAACTTTTTGAACTTTTATTAATAAACTCAGCCGCAGCTAACTGCGTAACAGGAGCAAAATTTACATAATATACATTGAAATAAATCACTATGGCAGATCATACAAAATAATAATAGACATATAAACGAAATATACACAAAAAAATACATATCACTATACTTTTATATCAAAGTAACTAATTCATAACTAGTATCATTTAAAATGAAATATCATATCACTAAGGGTTCATTTCATTGTTGAAAAACGGAAAAAATATTTATTCCCATTTGTACTTAAAAGGGGGAGGAAGTGGGCGTATTGCGCCGTTTCGTCTGGATTGATAGTCTTGAGGAACTGCAACATCAGCGGCTTAAAAAGCATGTGCTGCATGTTCCTCAAGCCTAGCAGCTAAAATGTTATTTTCATCTTTTACAAATTACTGCGCGACAGGTTCGTTAATCCGAGACCCAATATCGAGTAATTTGATAAACATGCATATTGTTTTCAATCTAATAAAACAACAACGTATTCAACTCAAGAAAATAAAGAAATATAACTTAAAAACACAATGTATACGGTTTTGAAAGAAACTTACCTACTATATTTTATCGGAAGCACGAAGATCATTAATAGACTTGAAGCCTCGTGTGATTTTTTCTTGTCATATTAACATCTCTCCAGCCATTTCATGGCTTCGAGATAAAAATAATGTCAGCCCTTTATGAGGAGAAAACATCAATAAAAATCGACGAAATGAACAAATAATCAGAATTTTCCCTTTTCGTCCCCATCTATCTCGTGAACAGTAAATGTTAGGCCAAATCAACGCCAAATCAACATGCTTACTGAACGTAATTCTTAAGGCCATAATATGAAGCAACCGAAAAAAGACACATTGTGGCATATATGCAAAAAAAAAAAAAAAACCACCTAAATTTGCCCACTTTTCTGAAATCGATTGGGTATTTATTTCGTTAGTGATTAGACAGCTTTCAATTTAGCCTAGAAATCTTTTTTTTTTCTTTCTTTTTTTTTATAAAATTTCATAATAACCTTCTAAGCAGAACATAAGTTATAGATATGCACCGACGAAGACGCAGGCGGCATGTGTCATACTAGCTGCGGAACCGTAGCTCTTATGGTCCATGTGTTGATTTTTTTATAGTTGCGGACTATGGTCCGCCAAATTAGAAAAGAATGAAATGACTTAAAGAGCTACGGTTCCGCAGCATAAAGGGTAATACCATAATACGACCCAAAATTATGGTGATTGTATAACAGTATCTCATTTCTGCTTGACTTCAATATAAAAATCAAAAATAATATCAATGGTAATGGTCAATGGCGAGTAAGAAGAGAGCAACTGTTTTAAATTTGCAAGAACTGAACAAGTTTTATTAAAAAACTTTTTGTTTTGCAGTTATATTGAAAATATAATTCTTTGATTAATTCATATATTGTTAGGAATCAAGTGAAGTTGCAAATATATTTTCCAATTTTATGAAAAAAAAATAACGGAACAAATGTTCAATTTTCCATTACAAATATACTTAATAAAAAATAATAAACAAAACAAGTATAGAAAATAACCATTTAATCTAGTCACATTTAACTTCATTTCTGCCAAGAAGAAAAGTCATTTTTTTCGACACTTTTCAGCTCCTATAAATATAAGAATCGAACATATTCTTTTTATGAATTACTTTGCCATAAGTAGAATATTTCTAATTTTGTCGAACGAGGTGCAAACAAGATGTGTTGTAATGAATGAAGTCCTTTTTTTAAGCAAGTTATTTTCTCAGATATGAAATTCAATAAGCTAAGAATACTCGAGTCTTTGAAATTATATATTTTAAACCTGAATTTCGAATTGTTTTCTTTCATATTCTATCGATAAACTGTAAATTAACGTCCAGCCTTAAAACGCCCGCTGATCAGTGCGTGCTGTTCTTTGTGACGTCGTGTACACTGTGACGTTCAAAAATTCAAATACAAAAATAGGGCCGATGCTTGGCACTCAAAGGAATGGTAAAGAAATTGGCCGGATCGGCCCTGTGGCACAAAGGAAGTTAATAAAGCATACTTCTGGAACAGTTAGATTCAGGAGATAAGTATTCTACTCCTGCTTCAGAAGCTCTCCATTGATTTAGTCTTCAATGTTAAAAAATTAAGTCTTCAATTCTTTGGCTTTTATTTTCCACTTATTTGTCACTCTTCGACATCTTCGATTCGTTATTTAGTTTATCATGGGGGAAGTATGATATAGAGTGTAGAAAATCAAATATTATGAAAGAATGGAATTGAGAAAAATGAACGGGATTTAAGATTTTCCTTTAAATCCTTCTAATTTTTAAGATATGTCACTTTGGGCACGAATTGTTTCACTGTATGCTTCATGCCTGTCTCTGACTGCAGACAAAATTTCAGTTATTTCAAACGACAGTTAATATAGAACAAGATGAGGATCCAGCGATACCTTACCTTGTATGGATTTTGTGTATTTATGTACCCAATATAGGTATGGCAGGTCTTAAATTACTGTTTTAACTAGCCTTTTTGTAAATTTACATATCAAAATATTTTCAAGGTAAGAATCTTGGATTTCAATTATATTGAATAAATATCTGCATGTCTAAAATGTTTTAATGTTAAACGAAAAGTGGAAAACAGACGTAAATAAAAAGATGAAGACAATAAGAGCATGTTTGTTCCATTGCTTGTTTTTACCACGTATTTGTAGAGATTTCGTCTCATGTGCATTTACTCCTTATTCATTCATTATTAGCCCATCTTTGAAAATAGGGGGAATAAGTAACTAAATACCGAACTTACTGTGAATTTATCTTCTGCACACGCGCATTTCGACAACTTATGTCTCTTCAGTGCAAACAAAATCTAACCGTTTGGAAGACAATAAACTCAAAGATGTTTAAAAATTGTAGAGAACAAAAAACCAATGTGATCTAAATGTAAAGCCAAAATCAGCTAAAGACTGAGCTTTGCATGAGGGAGATACTCCTTAGTTTTCAACAAAATTTACAAAAATTTAGATATTGTAAGGTTCTAAATAGATTCGGTTTTCGGTCAGCGCCGAAGTACTGACTACTGTGCTGGTGAATACCCTCGGGGACTAACAGTCCACCAGCAGTGGCAACGACCCAGTGGTAACAAATAACTAAATACCAAACTTACAGTGAATTTATCTTCTGCATATGCGCATCATGGAACAATACTGTCTTATTGTATTGCTACTCTTCAGTTATCGCATTTTCTTTGCAAAATTAAGATGCGGTGTTGCCCGGGGATCCAGTACAAATTGAGATTTGATGATAAGCGTTGCTTAAATTGTAATATTGAAGACAAATCACAAGCATTTTTAAATTGTTTATTTACAGACGCATCAAAAATTAATAATTCTTTTTTATTGTTTTATTGTTATATTTTAATGTACAATAAATACCCAAATTAGCATAAAAAACGGAAAATTTCGTAATGCTGTATACGTGTTTCAAGGAGTAACCTCTCATCAGCAACATTTACATCAAACAAATCGGAAAGCCATAATCCAAAAGAAGTCAAAAAGAAGTACTCATTACCAAAAATATCGGAATAGGAGGCCAAATCCAGTACCAAGGACATCCACCGAGCGCTATACACGGAATGAAGCATCAGTATTTTCAAGGGGTTAGAATTATGATAAAAACAGTAAATTTCTTTAAGGGAGTATGAGCCTCAGATTTCAGAAGCATTCTATATCCTCGGGTTCTATCCATTCAAACAGTGCTAAATTTTTTTGCACATGGATCACATTTTCTTGGTCATAAGTCACTTTAAAATACATAAAATAGACTGTGTATAAAATTTAATCAACTTCCAATTATAATTTCATATATTAAAAGGCCTATAAACATCTTATGCAAATTGAAGGAAAACTCTAGAGATATCTGTTTTCCCCCAAAATTTTGACGTTTTATATCTCAAAAATTCCAACATGGATTTTCATTTTTTTTCTCCAGTTGTTCCATTAGTAGTGCTCTTCAAAACAAAAGGTCAGAATTTGAATTCTAATTACAAAATTTTTGACACTCGTATTCCCTTAAAAAAACGCAAGGTAACTTTTTCATGTCAGACAAGTCTGACTATTGGTTAAAGAATCGTATAAATAACAAAAATGAAAGTTTTGATAACTTTTGATGATAATTATTGTGTCTTTTCTGTAGAGTAGCTTTTGCAACAAATGTTTTTTTTTTACAAAAGGTGACACAGAAATAAAATTTATTTGAATTGTCAAAATTTTCCCATTTACCATTTACATGTTCATTTCTTTCCAAACTATTTTCATTTTATCTTCTTAATCGTATTTTTCTTTATTTTCAATCATTCTCTAATTTCTTCCACTATGTAATTTGTTATAGTACATTTGTATCTGTTTGATATTATGTTTGCTTTCTCTTATTAATAAAAGTTTAATGATTAATAACAGCAGTGTTCTGTTAAACAAACACTGAAAGGATATGGAGTAAATGCACATAAGACAAAGTCTCTACAAATACATCGTAGAACCATAGACTTAATAAGTCTAAGGTAGAACCGATCAATGGAACAACGCTTTTATCAGGCCTGCGACAATCAGCTTTGCTCATACCTCATAGTAAGTTCAATACGGCCCCTAGCATCGGTCTGAGAGGAACTCATTGCAAAATGTCGAGCAACGCTTCATCCATATATCTTCGCTTTTGGTCATGTATACGAGATAATCAACAAACACAAACATAACTGGCAAAGTGTTCTTACAATTGCTGTCATCCTTTGCCCGACAAATGACAAACAGAAGACAATCACAACATAAAAACAACCACAGGACATTCTACTTGTTCTTGAGAGGATTTCTCATTTGAATAGGAGAGTTAATATGGATGCTATTTAATGCATATTCATGTAATGCATATTCATGTTAGCATAAATAGCATAAATATTCTGTTTTTTTTTACTCCAGGCACTTTTCCTCGCCAAAATTACTGGTATTGTTTTATAATGAATTATTTTTTTACTTTATAGTATTTATTAATATTTATGATTTAATAACCAGCTGTTCATGAAATTAAAATATTAATATTATGTCTGTATTGTCAAATATGTACATTGTACTTCGTCCTACTGGAGAGGGCTGGCATGGGTTTTGTCTGCTGCCAAATCCTTTTTATTCCCCTGAATGAAGTAGTGTTTAAAATTCAATTATATCAACCAAAGCCAAATACCGTCTTGATTTTTTTATCCCGTAATTGCGAGATAATTAACTCATAATTACAAAATAAATGACATAATATCTCGTATAATTACAAGTTAGTTGTTTCGATATTACGAGACGAATGTTTTCATGACTCTGTTAGGCTTTTGTATATATTATAGTCTGAAAACTTGTGAAATTTAATCACAGGACTTTGAGCTCTAATTAAGAAAATCTGAAAAGGTCGATTGCAAAGTACTTTATTCAAAAGTATCTTATAATAAGAAATATCCCCTTTTGAAGTGTATGTTACAGATTTCGACAAAATAGGATGTTTTGATGAAGGGCACTCTGCCTATCGATGAACAAAAATAACGAGATTAGATTGCAATGACAACCTTTTTAACTATATGAAAAATTCGCAAATTATCTTCCCATTTCACATTTTTACATTTTTGTATTCCAAATATTCCATTTTCTATATTGACAAGATATAAGTGAAAAGCGATGTTAAGACCCCATTTGTCATTTGCTTAAGTAAGCATTGATAACTGTATAAAAGACAGAGAGAAAAAAAGAAAACCACAAAATGGAGTTATCTGTCTTTGTATACTTCTTTTATGCTGTTATTAGAAAGATCTTTTAGATTTAATCCAGTACAATCCCCCGCCTTCAAAAATGACACAAATATTTTATGTGTAAGGTCTTTTCGCATTGCTATAAGTTGATATTTTTAGGACTTTGTTTTTTTTTAAATCGTGGTCCTTTCGTAAGTAAGTAATTTTTAACCTACCTCTCAGTTTGCTTAAAAGATCATCTAAAAGTATGTTTGACAATTCAACATTTTATCAAAGCGACATAAGTTGTCTAAATGCGCATATGCATGAAACCTAAATTAACTGTAACGTCGGTATTGTGTTATTTGCAAACAAGTCTCCAAGAGATCATCTTTTGTCTCAACATTATTTGACAGGTGATCACAATTAAACATGCATTTAAACTTCATCATTCAAGTATTGAATAGTCTGTAGAAACGTAGGTCAGTCCTCATATTCTATGGAACAATATATTACAAAAAATAAAGATTTTACCGATGATGAAGATTTGCTACATCATTTTGAACAAGTACTTGGTGCCGAGCCACCGGAATTATGTGAAAATGTGATGAACTTGATTAACAATTATCTAAGTGAAGACATTATGATTGAATGTTTGGACGACGAAATAACCGAAAATGAAATAGTTAAAGCTATTCGCGACTTGAAATCCGGTAAGAGTGCGGGAAATGACGAAATAGTAGGAGAAATTTTGTTAGCTGATCCGATATTTTTCGCTCCAGTTTTAAAAATTCTATTTAACTTTATGTTCGACAATGGTATTTTCCCTGAATATTGGACGGAAGGTATTATCGTTCCAGTGCCGAAAAGTGGTGATATGACTAATCCGAATAATTATCGGCCAATAACATTAGTTAGTGTGATTTCAAAAGTTTTTACATCAATACTTACTACCCGCTTACTTTCATGGGCTGAAGATAATGAGAAACTTATTGACAATCAATTTGGATTTAGACCTGGGAAATCTACTGTAGATGCCGTGTTTATTTTGCATGGTTTGATAACAATTGTCTTACAAAATAAACAGAAACTTTACTGCGCTTTCGTCGATTTTAGTAAAGCGTTCGATCGTGTTATTAGGAGAATATTGTGGTATAAACTTTTAAAAACTGGAATTAGTACAAAATTTATATCTGTTATCAAAGCAGTATATCAAAGTGTCCGTTTACGTGTTAAAACTGGAACAAATATATCAGAAACTTTTGATAACTTTCTTGGAGTAAAACAAGGAG
>MJUU01066606.1:62234-107126 GCA_002080025.1 Modiolus philippinarum
AAAAAAGGCGGGAAAATCAATGTGCTCAGAATTGAATGAAATTTTACAAGAAGGTTGCCTTACATGTGTAGAATTGGCTTCTGGTCTCCAAGACTTCAAGATGGCGACCGATGACATGGAAACTTTTAAAAAGGCGGGAAAATCAAAATGCCCAGAATTTGGTGACATTTTACAGGAAGGTTGCCGAACAAGTGTACAATTTGGTTCCGGTGTCCAAGACTTCAAAATGTCAATTTCATGCAATTCTGAGCACTTGGATTTTCCCGCCTTTTTACCGTTGCCATGGAAACGGTAAAAAGGCGGGAAAATCCAAGTGCTCAGAATTGCATGAAATTGACAGGAAGGTTGTTTAAAATCTGTGGATCCCATCTAAAGCCTTTGAATTCTGATATGGGAGTTCGTTTGGGACACTTCTTGTGTTTGCATCCAAACACAATTAATACTAGTTATTATTACGCTTTCTTTCTTTCTTTCTTTCTTTCTCTCTTTCTTCCACCTCTTTTTGTCCGGCTTATATCTCAATGATGCCTGGACAGAAATAATTCATACTTGGTACAATGTTGGAACACTATCTGGAGGGCTGCATCGCAAGTAAAATTTTTTTCAAAGTGGCCGCCATTTTCAAGATGGCTACCAAAATACGAAAAATTCGAAATTCGTCCAATTTTAACAAAAATTGAAATTTTCTCAATCATGCTTCAATGGAATTCATTCATATTTGGCACAAAGTTGGATCACTATCTGGAGGAGGGTATGCATGGAAAAACTTTTTCAACATGGCCGCCTTTTCCAAGATGGCCGCCAAAATACGTAAAAATTTCAACTTTGTCCGATTTCAACGAAATTTGATTTCTAGGTAGATTTTGATGCTGCAAACAAGCTGAAATCTTCGAATTGGCTGTCAGGGGCGACATCAGCTATTGCTTGCAATTGCAAATCTAGTTATTATTCTTTTTCTTCCGTTTTCCGGCTCAAACTTGTCTACCTGATTTCTCGGACACTAGTGATCCAATCTTAACCAAACTTCACATGATGATAGAAGCTTATCCCAAGATGTGCTGTCCAGTCTTGGAATTTTGAAAATGGCACCGGTTACCATGAAAACAGCAAAAAAGGCGGGAAAATCAAAGTGCTCAGAATTGGATGAAATTTTATAGGAAGGTTGTCTAACATGTGTAGAATATGTTTCTGGTCTCCAAGACTTCAAAATGCCGACCGATGCCATGAAAATGGTAAAAAAAGGCGGGAAAATCAAAGTGCTCAGAATTGGATGAAATTTAACATGAGGGTTGCCTAACATGTGAAGAAATGGGTTCCAGTCTCCAAGTCTTCCAAATGACGACCGTTGCCATGAAAACGGTAAAAAGTTGGTTATTTTACAGGTAGGTTGCCTTACATGTGTAGAATTGACTTCTGGTCTCCAAGACTTCAAAATGTCGACTGGTGCTATGGAAATGGTAAAAAAGGCGGGAAAATCAAAGTGCTCAGAAATGCAGGAAATTTGATAGGAAGGGTGTTTAAAATCTGTGGATCTTATCTAATGCCTTTCAATTCTGATATGGGAGTTCGTTTGGGAGACTTCTTGTGTTTGCATCCAAACACAATTAATACTAGTTATATTTCTTACTATCGGCCATCTTAAATTTAGAGTGGGCCCGTGTAAAATAAGGAGGCACCCAAAGGGTTAGTTCCAATTGTCATTGTAGTTTCAGAGGAGAAGATTTTTGAATGAGTTTTAAGACGGAAGACATACAAAGTGAAGTCATAATGTTCTGAGTAGAGTATGAGGTGACATTTCGGTATCTTTTGTTTTGCATACAATTCATAAAGATGGGTCTAATGATTGGAAGAAGATAAAGGGTGGGGAGGTGTGAAAATGATTCTTCGGGTTTGAGATTGACCCCGAGTAATCCCCTCTGAACTATATATACCATAAAATAGATAGATGTGTAATTAAAATGTTTTGCACATGTTTTTAAGATCGAGAAAAAAATTTTTTTTTGCCAATGAAAAATCTTGTAGGGTGAAAAACAATTTTCGATAAAACATAATCATGGATTAAAACCTTTTTTATTTTTTGAATGTTAAAAATACTTTTAAAATAATTAAATAGCAGGTTACTGTGAATCAAAGAGAAGGGGAAAACTTGATCACCTATTTGTCTTGTCAATATTTCACATGCAGTAAAGTTTTCTACAGTATTACAGAAGTGAAAAAGCAAAATACATGAAATACAGTTTATCAAAATTGAACAAATGGACATTGCTTCAACTTGTATATTTTTTTCTGTAAACGGAATCATTTTATGTCATCATCTTTATTTTGATAAAGAATTTTCCCATTACAGTTTACAGTGTGGTATTCGACCCAAAAATACACATTAGTTGAAGTAAATCTGTTCTCTTTATTTGTAAAAGAACTAAAAATTTTCCACAATATTAAAGTATTTGTTGATTTTTATTTCGAAAATCAAGAATAATATTAAATGTAAATAAAAAACCTGCATTCCTCTATCTTATATTTCGATATCTTTGGAAATGAGTACTTCTTTATGGACTACTTTTGGATAATGGCTTTCCATATTATTTGATTTAAATGCTGCTGATGAGAGGTTACTCCTTGAAACATGTGTACAGCATAACAAAATTTACTGTTTTCATGAAACTTCGGTATTTTTTGTATTTATACTCTCTAATACAGATAATTCCACTTTATTTTACAGATGGGGTATATGCTATTGGTGGAAAACGGTAAAAGACGTTGGCTGGGCGGAAGGCAAATACTATTATTCTCTTGATGTATGGAAATTGATGAAAGACTTGTTTTAAATTTATATCTTGTATGATAAACATTTTCAAATGTAACTTCTTTGTGCTTTTTGTTGTTAGAAAACCATAGAATCAATGTTCTTATGATATAAACGTTTTTACACCATCGATCAGATCAAATTTTACAGCGACATAGAACAGCTACAAATTTATGGCGACCAACCCATGCATAATTGGCCGAGCACGACATAAAGCTGACCAGTCGCGATCTTTCGACTAAGGGTGGAGTTATTCTTTGATTGTGATGACCTTTGCGACAGTTTCTTACTGTCGCCAGGTAAATCGGAGCGACATTTTGCAATAAGCGCGAAATTGCGCGATGTCGCTTCAATCGCTTTACAAACACGCCCCAAAAAATCAATTGCACTTCCAATTTTTTATTGATAAGTTTGAAATGTTTACAAAATTTGATTTATAAAAATACAATTATCCTTACAAGCATGCCTTTAATTGGTGATAATATGTTAGTTTACCTGATTTATAACTGTCCGCGTCAGTTATTTATACAACGGAAAACGAATACTGAAGCAAAAAAAAAGTGTACAAACAATAAAGTTGTTATTAATTGAAATTATTATCGTAAATAGTTAATCAGGTTATAAACAAATTTCTGAGATTCAAACATGGATTAAACTTGCATACATAAGGCTCTCAAGAGCCTGTATTGCTCACTTGTGACATGGCTGACATGGACAATCCAAAAGCTCCAATAATAAAAAGCTTTATTTTCAAGTATGCTGATAGACCTTGATGTTATTTGCTTCAAAGCTGAACACTGTTTCCTGATGTCAACCATTTTGGATGGGGTAAAAACTTTATGGTTACTTTTTTCTTGGATTCAACAAAAGATTTGACCAAGTTTGGTTACAATTGGCCGGGTGGATTTAGAGGAGATCTTTGAATGTTTTTTCTCAAAGGGTCTAATGTTAAAATTAGGGATCCCTGCAGGCACCCATCTTGAATGAGGTGTGGACTTGCAGGACAATTTTTAAAGGGGACAACCCAGGTACTATTGAGGAATAGTTTGGATCCATTGACCATGAAGTGTCAGAGGAAAAGATCATTTGAATGCTTCAAACAGGGTCCAATGCTAGACTATGTTCCCCGCTGGTAGCAATCTTGGATATAATATTGACTTTCTAGACATAATTTTCAAATGTGCCAACTAAGGACTTTTATGACATTCGATGATGCCATTGTCTTTGTATTATTCGTGTTTCGGAGGAGAAGATCATTTGAATGCTTCAAGTAGGGTCCAATGCTAGACTATGTTCCCTGCTTGCAGCAATTTTTGGATATAATATGGACTTCCTAGACACAATTTTCAAAGGTGACAACTAAGGACATTTGTGACATTTGATGATGCCATGGTCTTTATATTATTCGTGTTTAAATTGACGATTCGGTTCTCACTTATTTTACTTAAGGCTTCATTACTTTTTAGTTTAAAGTTATTTATTTTGCTCACAAAATGCAAAAGAGATCAGACACAAGTTTTTCCAACTCATAAAAGTCTTCTCCCATTTGTACAATATACAATAATTACAATAATAGAGCATGTTAATATAGTATTCAGTTCGTCTATGTATAGGCTGAAATGAAATGGAAAAACAAATTCAGGACAAAAGAGAGTTTAAAAGATCAATGAATTAACGGAATAAAGTTGGATTTGTTGATGATGTGTATGTACTGTCCTGGGGAGTTACACTTATAAAAATCTTTCAGTCTTTTTAATATATTCGTAGACGTGCTTGAAAATTTGTTCATTTTGGTAATCATTTAGAGTTCGACTACCACGGGTCAACAGTTTGAGATTTACAAAACAATCAGTAGGTAGCCATCTGAGATTTTGCAAAAGGTTATGTCTAGTACGGGTATAGTTTGGACATTCAAAAAAGAAGTGGTAAGAATCTTTAGCAAATAGCACCACAACGGCATGCATGATTACATATAATATTGATGTCGGGAATTGCGCGGGACATGACCTCCCCAAGCTAAGTGTTTACATAGAATTGTAACGTCAACGGCAACGTCGCCGTAGCTACGTCGGTAGCATTGGAATAAACGTCGTAAACCTGAGCAGCCGTGTTTTTCCTTTCTCTTACGTTTCCACGGCCCTTACATTTTGGTGCCGAATGACCAATGGATACTTTGAGTGAGACTCAATACAACTACAGAAATGTCGCGCTTCAAATGCTGGAGGAACTAGAATACAACGCGAAGACTACAGAACCAGGAAACAACAAAGTACGTGATCATCTTGCCATTTTACGCTGGGTACGTGACAAACTTGTGGATGTGGATAACAAGATTGTAGACGAACTTGAGATTGACGAAATCGAGGAAGACATAATTCTCGCTTCGGACTTTTCCGTGGATGTGGAGTTGAGAATCAGACGCTTGTGTACCAAATTCCATTTCCATTTCTATTCTTTGAAGACCGCAGGTGAGCTTTCCAATTATGAAACCTTTGTATCAGCTTACATTGTAGAACATTTATCGCCTAACACAGACATAGCAACCACAGATTCGTCGTCACAAACACATTCATCTGAAAACATTATTGGAGGAGCCGTGGACAACAAAATGTGTGCAGCTGTTCAGAGGATTCCATCTCGTGCAATTAGCATTAACAGTGACAAGAACGTGCATCGTAAACCCAGAGATCGTAGGCGATTTCAGAAGACGAAACGCAGAACAGAAAACTCAAGACACCCGATATCCGCAAGAAGAAAACAGGCAGCAGAAAAAGTGGGATATTCATGCTACATATTCAACGGAATTGATTCAAACGTTTTTACCAGGACCGTTCTACAACACTGTATGTTTCGTATCAGTACAATCATATACAAGTACTGCATTCAGTTCAAACAGACTACACAAGTACTTTGTCAGTGTCACAAGGAGGTTAGACTACACTGTGATGTACGGACAGCTTCTCTCCTGACGAACCACGGAAAATTTGAACGGACATTGGTGCAGATTTCGAGTTAAACATAGACTATTGCGGATTTCATTTTAGAGTATTCAGCATTCAGAGTACAGCTCTCATGTGGTTTCTATTGTGCGCATAGAAACATTTCTCATTTCTAGATAATTCTATGTATTTCTTCTTCTCTTGAGGCCCGGAGTATGTCGGGAATTGCGCGGGACATGACGTCATCAACCTTAGTGTATACATAGAATTGTAACGTCAACAGCAACGTCGCCGTAGCTACGTCAGTAGCATTGGAATAAACGTCGTAAACCTGTTTCCACGGCCTTTACAATGGAATTCACCTTTCATATTTTGTCCCGTGTGGTGTCACCACTGCACTATCAGGTTTTGTTCTGTGACGTCGTGATACCGGGAAAATACACGCACAATAAACAATTTTTGAACATGCTTGAAATACAGCTTTTCCCGCGAGTTACCTGATAGTGCAGCAGCGACACCAAACGGGAAAAGCAGGATGGTGAATTCCATTGACTTTGTATAAGTCATAATTTAGGAAAGAAGCATGACATCGAAGTTGGGTTATTATGATTTTAGTTTTCGGGGATCGAAACCATAATAATTGGATACTGTGCAAGTATTATTTTTCTTCTTCAACTCACTTTTAAATTTCGAAATAGAATCTACATTTCTTGTTGATAAATCCAAGTTATTCCAATTACGTATGGTTGACGGAATAAATGACTCGTTACAGACAATCTACAAAATGGTAAAATAATGTCTTCTGCATTTCTTAAAGGATAAAACGGTGATACTTTGGATAAGATCACAAAGATATTTAGGAGCATTGTTAAAAAAAAACTTGCAATTTTCCTCTTTTTCTTCTTTCTGCCAAAGTTTCCCAACCTAATTCATTATAAATTAAAGAAACACTTGTGAATATCGGAAGAACAGTTACAATTCTAGCTGCCTCTAGTTGAAGTTGTTCCAGCTTATGAAAATTAACTTCCCCACAATTGTCTCAAAACTCACAAGTATATTCGAAAAATGACCTAATGTAAATAATACATAATTTCTTCAATTTTTTTTCTAGTGAGCCTAAATTTTAATTTACGAAGTACAATTTAAATGTCTAGATATACTTGACAATATATTTTCAACATGTAAGTTCCTATTTGGGGTCACTTGTAAATGTAATTTTCATGTGCTTGTGACTATTCCTAATTGGAATATCCTTACCATTTAGAGGTATTTAAACATATAAATCGAAGACATAACTGCAGAAATCTGATATCGACCGTTCTACATCATTATATGAGATAGATTATAATAATAGTCTAGGATTAAGTGTCCTTGCAAGATTGAGATTTTGTCTAATGGTCAATTCAACAGCTTGCGTCTCTTCATTGCAGAAATTTTGGCTTGGAATTTAGATCATAATGGTCTCCCTAAAGTCTTAATTTTATCTGCATTGTAAAGACATAAGTTGGCGAAATGGACATTAACGGAAACTAAATTCACAGTTAGTCCGGTATTCATTTATCATTCGTAATTGGTCAAAACACGTTTTTTTAGAAATATTTCACAAATTTAATGTTACCGTTAACGTCATTTGGCATATTTTTTTCCGTTAACCGTCATAAGGATACACCCATTCTTGCCCTCATATACCAAACTTTAGGGCAATCAGTCCCCATTGGTTTTTGTTTCGACCCATATCACTTTATCCCATCTTATATAAAGTACTCCTTTTATCTTTAATGGAAAGCGCAAACATGCTTTAGGTACAATTCATACTTAAATACGTTAATTATACTCTAACTTCCTCGATATATAAATTAGAAACAAGAATTTAAAATGACTTGTCTGATTACAAAAAAATCACACGGATCATGTGATCACAGATTTAATGAGATACATTATCGATTTAGGGGTGAGAACAACAATAATTAGGATATAACCCAGAGGTGTCACCTATCTAAATTATGGCTTTTATGATTGGCTTTCCGTCAATACAAAAGAATAACATTAGGAATATTCATTCAGATAATGCCAAAAACCAGACACCAAATGAAATAATGAGCCGAAAGGCAGACTTTCTGCCTAAAATAAGTAAAAAAGAGAGATATTCGTTGATTAAAAGTTGTATGGATCTTAATGATGTTGATTGCGGTAAAAAGGATTCTAAACCGACAGTATTTAGGGCAGTGTCTGCAATAAAAGCCACGGAAATTGCAAATCGACTAAGTGCTCCTCGAACACCAGCCGATGAAATACTTAGAATGGTGGCTCAACGAAAAAGAAAAGAGTTGCATGACAAGAAGCGTACTCAGCTTCAAAATCCAAGCGAAAAGAAGTGTAGATACACAAACGAAAAAGGTATTGCCAAAGTTGAACATTCAATCAAAGACCAAAGGCTTCACGTAAAGAGAGTTAATCAGCCAACAGTTTCAAGTTACATACGGCTTCAATTGTTTCGCGAAAAGGGTCTTCATGCAAATGAAGTCATGAACGCTTGCGACCGATCAACTTTTCAACCATCGCAAAGATATTTTTCATTGTCGTATAACAACTGGTGGAGAATGACAAGTTTAAGGGGAGTAAAATCGAAATTCACTACTGAAAAAAATAAACGAATGAGAACATCCTGGCTGGGCAGGTATACTGTTTGAGTAATGTAATGTGTACTTTTGTATTTATATAGGAGACTAAATGTTTATCTAATAGATCATTGACGAGAAGGAAGTATATAAAGAAAATATTTATTGACACATATGTATACAGGTGTGATAGCATCAGTTCATAAACAAAACTTACAATAGATTAAATCATAAATAATCTGATACACATTATGCATACTAACTATACATACAAGTTAAACTGTGAACGTTGATTTTATGTTACAGAAATGAAATACATTTTTTTTGTTTACTTATTGCCATATTAAAATAAACAGTAAATTTGTTCTGACATTCTTATTCTTTTTATTTTCAGTTTTTTCTTTGATTTTTAACTTATTCAAATAAAATCGTACGAACGTATAGCAAATATCGTGCAGATAATTTCACTTAAATAGTTTATCTGCTTGACACGAATAAGCTGTGGTATAAAATTGTTTTCAGTTTTTGTTTTTACTAGCTTTTGAACACTGGTTCTTTTGTCAGCAAATGATTAACATTGATTTTAATAGCAGTTTACCAGTTGATTTTATGCTTGCTGACGATGCCACATCCATGGACTCAAAAACATTGATCACAATGCATCGTTGTTCGACAATTAGAAATGAATTCCGCTCGTACCGGTGCTAGAGGCCGTCTTGGACTTACTATGAGGTACGAGCAGAAATAATTTTTGAAGGCTTCATGACTTCAAGATGAAGAACCACAATAAAAGTGTTGTTCCATTGCTTGGTAATACCATGTATTTGTACAGACCTTGTCCCATGTGCATTTTGTCCATATCCTTTCATTTATTTTGCACATTATAAATGCGTTTTTAATGAATAAGACAAAAAAAAAAGAAAGAACCATGACAAAACACATTCATTTGTTGCGACTTTGTGTGGACAATTACATATACCATAGATTTTGAAAAAAAGTAAACAATTTACGATATTAAAATTAACGCTCTTGAAGGAATGAAACAGAAGTCAACACAATAGAAGCATGTTCAAAATGAGATAAGAATTCAATTTTGGAGGAGAAAGTTGTGGCGCATTTATACGACTGGATTCCGATATTAACCGACTTAGGATATATTAAGAAGTTATTTTAGGAGAAAACAAATTATTAGCAATGCTTAAAATACTTTTTTTTGTTTCTACAGGAATCTTCATAAATCTGTTTTCGCTATAATCGAGTTTCAGCTTATTTTTGTACCGCAAAAAAAGAAGAAAAAGAAAAATTTGCCGTACAAAGTTTTAAAACAGACTTTCAGCTTAAACTTCTGTGTATTTAGTAGACATACAGTATAATGATATTCGTTTTTTTTTCTCTGCACATGCTATAAACATTGTTACAAGAAGCTTTTCATTGAAATATAATTAAAAAGTTTTAAATAACTTAACATTTCAAAATTACAACATCTCATGGACGTACCTTATATTTGCAATGTAGCCATGAGACCAGAAATAAATGTGATGATGGTGTACAACTTAAAGGATATTATAAGGTAAAATTTTGTAAAAGAAATTTCTTGGTCATTTTTGAAGAATGAGTTTAAACCACAGACCTACAAATCTAAATAACAAAATACCGAAGTTACTGCTTATTTACTTTCTATATATGCGCATTTCGACAGCTCATGTCTCCTCAGTGCAGATCAAATCAAAACATTTGGAAATCCATAAACCTAAATATGTGTGAAAGCTGAAATAGAACAAATTACCAATTGGATCTCAAAAGTAAAGCAAAAATCTGCCAAGGACAGAGCTATGTCAGAAGTAGATACTCCTTAGTTTTGAACAAAATTTAGTTAGAATTAGATATTGAAATTTTCCACACACAAAAAAAATTGGTCTACGGGCCAGCACCGAAGTACTAACTATAAATACCTCACTTTGGCTAAAATTAATGAAATTTTTATATCGCAACGTAAAAATTCCGTTGGAGAGATTTGAAAAAAAAATAATTGTTTTAGTCATGTTCAAAGACTGATGTTAAACCACAGACAAAAATCTTGCCCTTAATGCCTTATTTATACTGAAATTAATGAAAATTCTATAACATAACATCAGAGACATACAATAATATGTGATAATATGTCTCTGCTAACAAATAAACTACTTCGAAAGGGTATTATTATGTTTTTTCTTATGTAAAAGATGAATTATTTTGGTCATTTTTGAAGGGCGGATTTTAACCGCACACTACTTTTAGTCCTTTTAATTTTTACTTTTACTTGCGGTCAACAATTTTTCAGGTGGTTTCCACCAGATTTGTCTTTTTGTCTCATGGACTTCGGCTCTTGACAACTCTGTTCGGTAATATTGTTATTACCCCCATTTCTATTTTATTCTAAGATTCATGAAAGGGTTACGTGGCTTACAAAATATTAAACTCATTTGAAAGGATATGAAGTAATTACAAAATTAATGAGTATAACTTACGAAATCTTAATAATTGTTCCTGATGTCACCCTCGGTTTCATGGCAGTTCACATTGTGAGTGCCTTGGTTTTGAATGTTGTGATTTTTGCTTTGTGGCTGTCAAACGTTATATTTTTCTGTGTTCCTACTTTGGCTGTGTCGTTGGACTTCATTATTTGTAAACACCACTCCTTTGTTTCTTCGGTATTCTACTGCCGTTAACCCGAGTATGAACAAGATTGATATTATCCAAAATATCCCTCTTCCCTTCTTCAATTTCTTCTTTATTTCAATACGAAATTCTCAGTCTTGCTGCTTTTAAAATCGAACTGAAAATGCCTGGTTTCAAACCACCAGAGGAGTCCAGAAACTAAGTATACTACACACTTGGCCACGTAATTAATGCAGACCCCTAGCAAGCTGATTTGTTTAGAGTTTAGCAAAATTCTAAATCCAGTGTGTACTTTTGGGGCACCATAAAAAATGTAATTCACCATTTTCTTGAGTGTCACCTATATCAAATTCAAAGAGTAATTCGTATTCCTTAAATATCGAAACATCACTATCTAGCAACGATGAAATGAACACATGTATTGTTAATTTTTTACAGCTTCGAATCTTTATAAACCAAACAAAAAGATTCCAAACTGATCAATTGCTTCTACATGTTCCTTAACTTTCATTTTTCTTCACATAAAAAGCGTCTTTTTAAAGCACAAAGACCGCACTATAAGATGTTTATTTGTGAATTTTATATCTTAATGTATCTTTAAAGAGCTTCCAAAATAACCCACCTTGTTACTGTTTGAACAATCTTTATAGTCGGACAAATCAAAGATTTTTTTTCAAGTTGTTTTTACTTGAAATGTACAGGTGAAATTGGCGGTGGGGGAAAGACTTTTGGTCTGTTAATGTTTATTTACCATGTATATGGTATTATGATTTGGGAATGCGTTGTAAACAGGAAACCACTATCTAACTTGTCTACCTCTGAATATGTATATGGCTTTTCTGATCCATCACTATGTTTTGATCGCTGATATCTGCTTTAGTTACATAGAAGTCGGGAGTAAATTTTATAGGAAACTCTTTTCAATGTTTATTAAATTCACTCTTAGAAATGATGACGTTTTTCGCTTCAAACAGCTCCATTTTGTTAAGAATTTCTAGTTGTCCACTACAAGTTGTGAGATGGTATATTTCCGTTTATTTGTTAGTTGTATTTTTAATATGTCTTCTGTTTCTGACCACTTTTTGGTTTAAAATTGTTGTACCTGAAATAAAATTGCAATCAACCTTAATTCGCCTTAATTCAACACCTTGTATGTTTGAAATAAATCTGTTCGTAATGTTCTGCATATACATTATGGTAAACCTATTCGTTTAAGTCTGTCTCAACAACTTAAGTGCTGATGTTCTCCTATGAATTTTGTTGCTCTCCTTTGTACATTTACTATTGATATTGCTTCTTTCTTATTGCTTACTGACAATGCAAAGCTGCCATTTTCTAAAGCTCTTGTACAGTGCTGTGAACATATTGTCCGTGTGTCGAAGGTTCTTTTTATTATTCCCATATTTTTCATGTATTAGCCTGTGTGTTAATGTGTACCTGGAAATAAATTTACTGTAAATAATAACCCTCAGGACCCGGTTGTTCAACTCACGGTAAAAATAAACCGAGGTTTAAATTTAACGGTTGGTTAAAATTTTAACCCATTAAACCCTTTGTTATGTAACCCGTGGATAAATAGTCTAACCACGAGTTAAACGTAACCCTGGTTCCCATAATTCTCTATTTCTCTACACTTTGCTGACATGGAAACATGGTTGACTGTGCCGCTTCAGGAAAGAAATGACCTGAACACGAACCAACGGATATTTCATGCCTACCGAGATCTAGATCTATATCGTCTGAAGCTGTGAGAGTAATCACCCGTGAAAAAATCTGGTCTTCTTCAAACGGCATGTTAATCTTGATTGAATTTCTGTCTATAACATTTCTTGTTTCTTCTTATAAAATGGCTTCCCTGTCAAATATTCGGATGTGATTACCACCTATATATTATTTAACCCTTGGTTAAAAATTTTAACGATGGTTTATACCTCGATTAAATTTAGCCTGATTTAACCGAGGGTCTAGTAATTTTAACCGCTGGTTAAATATAACCAAGAGATGAGCAACGGAAAATAACCGATGGTTAAATTTTAACCCATGGTTACATTATTTAACACTCGGTTAAGATTTAACCGTAAGTTGTTACATTATTTAACCCTCGGTTAAGATTTAACCGTAAGTTGCACAACCGGGTCCTGGTCTTTTTCTGCATTTTCTCTCTTGTTCTTGTAGCTATGTTTACATTTGCTCCCATTCAATTTCAGTAACTATTTATCCGACCAACTGCACAACGTATCCCGTCTTTTGTGGGCTGTTTCTACCATCTTAATTGTTAACGCTGTCATTGATCTCTGTATCATGAGCAAAACGTTTCACCAAATTATCAATAGCACCTGGTAGTCATTGATATAAATTGAAAATAAAATTAGTCCCTGAACATTACTCTGAGGTATTCCGCTTGTCACAGTGTTCCAAGATGATTGTATACAATTTATACATCTCTCTACTGTCTATCTTGTAGAAAGTCTTGGGTCCACAAAAGCAGCCTACCCTTTATACAATATGCTTGTAAAATTAATCGTTTATGCGGGACAGTGTCGAAAGCCTTTCGGAAATCCCAATATATTAAATCGATTGACTTTCTATTATCCAGTTTTTCCGTCTATCTCTCCAGTACTTCTATTTATTGTGTCATGCAGGAATGTCCATTTTTGAATGATTGCTGACGTAAAGTAAATATATTATTAGCTTATTTATAATTCATTATCTCTCATCTCTCACTATCCGCTTTATGATTTTAATTATGAAAGAAGATTTGATACTTTGGACCCTTATATATATATGTACTGATTCAAAAGTGCTCTTCCATAGATTTCTGGAAATTTTGGTATGGACCGAAAAGTGAAATGCGGAATTTAAAAATTGAACTTAGAAAACGAGAAAAGGTCCTTGTCGTTTACTGAAATCGGCTTTATTTTTTTTTATCTATTTATTTATTTTTTTTATTCCCTTTATCGGCAATTAGTGCTCCCTAAACTCTTTTATACGACTGGATGTTTTTAGTCTTTCAATATTTTTATATTTATCCACACTGAAATGACATAGGTTATCAGAATGACTGTCTGCAGAAACCAACATTGGTTTCAAGTCCTGTCTTGTCTTCCACTAGTGCGCAGTTTTGATTGTTTTAATAACTTGAGTATTTCATTTAAAGCATTTCTAAGAGCATATTATCAACCACTGTTATGTCTCTAGTAAATATCAAGATATTCTTGATTGAGCATTCGTATTGTTACATGATTGTATAAATATAATTTCTAAAACCCCTTTTTGTTATGAGTGCTTGAATTTTTGACATTTTGTACACATGTGATACATTCTTCAGAAACCGGTTGGTAAATCAAAAGTTAAAAAATATATACCAACAGCACACAAAATGTAGATTTTCCCAGAAGATGAGCAACGGACCTGAAAAGGAGAGACACGGTACAACTCATCATACCAAAGCTTCAGACCAAATATCAAATGATTCCTGCATACTTACAATACTTCCTGCATACTGCATACATACTTACTTATAAAATGGCTTCCCTGTCAAATATTCGGATGTGATTACCACCTATATATTATTTATACAGAAACTATTTGTCTGACAACAATGGAAGATCTATGAATAAATGTTTAAGAAATGTTTTAAAAGAAGCTTGTTTTACTTGAATGCACAGCTAAGCTCTACGACGAGAAAAGCTTGGTCCTTGAATGTACTTCAAAATTAGCAGGTATATTCGAGTTTTATGATTACGAATGTGTTTGGTTATCAGGAAACATTACCAATTATAAAAAAGAACTTAAAAAAGTAATTTGTCTTGCCAGAATGAAATACGAAATAGTGTGGTCTTATGCCATATCTTAAGTCTTGTGTCCATCCCCCATCTGTTTGTATTAATATAGCAGAGATAACAGGAAACACTTACAATGACCGAAAATAACAATCACATGCCACAATCTACTAGGGAACTGCACAAGAAAAGTAATAAAAAGACAAAAGACAAACATAGACAACGATAGGAACTCGGGATAACCGGTTTATTGTAGAATGTGACCATAGAACATTACGCCCTCTTATAGAGAAGCTATTAAAAGGGGCCATTTACTATCGCTGGCTCGCGATACTACAACAATATAACTTTGAGATAAGATATAAACCTGCTCTACAGATGCAGGTACCAGATACTTTTTCCAGATGCATAAAATCTGACAATTCCGAAGGAGGAGACTCAAGTCCTACAGAGGACGATATCTATTTCCCTTATGGGAATAGAAAGTATCGAAGTTGCAGGAAATGATTGCTTTTCCACAAGACATTTCATACCCGAAATTGAAACGCTTGATATAGAAACACCAATTGTAGGATATGATCGCATTTCTACATGTGAAAACACGTACGAAGACATTTTAATGGATACATGTATTGTTGGAAATGATTGCATTTCCACGAAAGTTGATCGTGACAGTATTTTTGATACACCGTTTGAAGATCCAACTCCAATAGATTTAGAACCAACTCTGTATATAGACATGAACATGACCTGTATCAAATTCGGAGAGTAAAAACCAAACAAAAAGATTCAAAACTGATCAATAGGGACTACATTCACCTTAACTTTTATTTTTTTATTCACATAAAATGGGTTTTTTTAAAGCACAAACACTGCATTAAAAGATGTTCATTAGTGAATTAATATTAGACATTGTCTGACTGGATTAGGTCCATAAAGTCATTAATTGTGAATCGCATCTGGCGCTTGAAAACCGCGATGAAATCTAGAAATCCAGTATATTTGAAGATCCCCTTGTAGTAAATATTCTGACCGACCTCCATAAAAATTACGTCATTGTCCCTACTGACAAAGCTTCTGACAACATACTGTTCGTGTGTAAGAAACATGGGCATCGACAGTTCATTCCGAAACCCTACTTATACCCCTATTACAATATCGAGGGAGGAGATTGTTAAAAATCACACTTCAGTTTAAGAATCATTTGGCATCAAAGCCAATGATGAAAACAATCAACTCTCTTACATCTACTGGATAAGAATCCTTACAAACATAGATTAATTGCCGGGCCGTCCAGACGCGCCACCGAACCACTTTCACATCTCCTCACTACTTCGTTGACCGCATTTAGAGATGGCCTGAAAAATTACTGTGATAAAGCTTACTCCTCCAGCGGCGTGAATCGGGTGTGGTTTTTAAAAAAAATTCCAACGATCTCCTTGAACAGCTAGTCTCTACCAGTCTTACCCATTGCCATAGCATTCAAACTTTTGACTTTTCTACTCTTTATACAACCCTGCCATACAATAAACTGAAAACGGTAATTGCAGATTGAATACATCAATGTTTCTGCACTAAAAATGGAGAACGCAGGTACACCTTTTTAGAAGCAGGGAAAGACAAAACATATTTTGTTAAGATCCACCCTGATTCAAATAATACACTGATATTGACGTAATCAAAATGTTAGAATTTTTGATCGACACTATTTTTGTCGAATTCGGAGGTCGTGCTTTCCAACAGACAATAGTGATTCCTATGGGAACTAACTGTGCCCCACTTTTAGCTGACCTTTTCCTTTACTCGTACGAGGCCAAGTTTTTACAAGGGCTTACACAAAGAAAACAAAAACATTTAGCCCATTCCTTTAATTTCAGCTTCCGATACATAGACGATGTACTTTCTCTTAATAATCCTAAATTTAAGGAATATTTACATCAGATTTATCCAAGTTAGCTTGAAATTTAAAAAAAAAACAACTGATACAGCTACTTCAGCTTTGTACCTGGATCTTTTGTTGTATATTGACAAAGATGGACGTTTTAAATATAAGCTATACGACAAGCGTGATGATTTTATTTTCGCAAATGTGAACTTTCCCTTTCTTAGCAGCAATATACCTTAGTCCATGGGCTGGAATAACTCCCCGTGCACCCCCCCCCCCACTTCCGAACCCCACCTACTTTTTTTAAATCCGCATACATCCCCTCTTCAAAATAAAACATGTTAACACGAGCATAACCTGCACGCACTTGGGGAATTTGGCCCATTTTTAGACCCACCTACAGAAATTTTGGAAAATTTCGTTTTTCGTTAAAGTTTTTCTTTCAGTTGCATCAAAATGTTGACAAAATACTTTCAAGTTATAAAAAACGAGGTATCAAATGATTGCTTATTGTATGAGCTTTACAAAGAACCCAAGTTTTAACAATTTTCATGCCCAATACATTCTATAGCGCAATTAAACGTACCCCTACCCCAATGAAATATTGACGAAAAAACTGATATTTTCATTGAAATTGCGTAAGTTTGATGGTTTAGAGAACCCGAAGTGCATCTCAATTCCCGATTCTGAAAATTGTTTTTGGCTTTTCAATCTAATTTCTTTATTATAAAATAGGTTAAGACAATGTTAACATATTTTAGATGACCAAAATTTTATTTTCAAATATACCAAATACAGGGACCTTTGAATAATTTCGTTTTTGAATAAGTTTTTTCTTTCTTTTGCCTAATATTATTTTTTAGTAAACAAATATCATTTNAAATTTACTCCAAAATTGTCAATTTTTTGTCTATTTTCGCATAAAAATAACCAGAAGACGCAAAATGTGTGATGTATAGGACAATGTTGCATAAATTATATTATGATTTTATATTTTAACAGCCATTTGTTGACTTAAGCTCAATATTTTGCCCGAAATTGGTGAAAAATGGGAATTTTCAACATTTCAGAATTGTCCAAAGTCCACTGCTATATCGTTATATATGCCAAATCTGGAGGATATTTCTGCAACTATGCCAATTAATTGTACCAACCGACACATTTGGTGTCTTAAAACATTGCTAAGAAAAACAAGGAGTGTTAAATGTGACTCTGATTACAGAAAATCTTACCCCTACCCCAACAAATTTTCCCTGAAATTGTCAATTTTTTGTCTATGTTCACATAAAAATAACCAGAACACGCTAAATATGTGTTGTATAAGACAATAATGCATGAATTACATCAGAATGTTGTATTTCAATAGCCACTGGTCGACTAAATATTTCACCAAAAATTGATGAAAAATGGGAATTTTCAACATTTCGGATATGTTCGTATTTCATCGTTAAATCGCAAAATATGTCAAATGTGTAGAATATATCTGCAGATATGCCATTTAAGTGCCCTAAGCAATACAAAAATTGTCTTAAAACATTGTTTAGAAAAACAAGGAGTGTTATATGTGACTCTAAATACCGAAAATCTTACCCCTACCCCAACAAATTTTCCCTGAAATTGGTGATTTTTGGTCTATGTTTGCATAAGAATAACCGGAACATGCAAAATGTGTGTTGTATATGACAATGTTGCGTGAATTACTCCATGATTTGGTATTTTAACAGCCATTGGTCGACTACAACTCATTATTTCTCCCCAAATTGATGAAAAATGGGAATTTTCAACATTTCAGAATTGTCCAAAGTCCACTGCTATATCGTTATATATGCTAAATCTGGAGGATATATTTGCAACTATGCCAATTAATTGTACCAAGCGACATATTTGGTGTCTTAAACCATTGCCAGGAAAAACAAGGATGTTAAATGTGACTCTGATTACAGAAAATTTTACCCCTACCCCAACAAATTTTCCCTGAAATTTTTGTTTTTCGGTCTATGTTCGCATAAAAATAACAAGAACATACAATATGTGTGTTGTATGTGACAATGTTGCATGAATTAATTCATGCTTTGGTATTTTAACACCCATTGGTCGACTAAAACTCAATATTTCTCCCCAGATTGATGAAAAATGGGAATTTTCATCATTTCAGATTTGTCCAAAGTTAACTGTTAAATCGCAATATGTATCAAATCTATAGAATATATCTGCAGATATGCCAATTAATTGTTCTAAGCGATACATTAGATATTTTACGAAAGGATATGGAGTAAATGAACATGAGACCATAACACATATCTTAACTCCAACTGCAATACTTTTAATGAGCTGTATGGCCATTTCGGAAATTTATTCCTCATCAGCAGCACTAGAACCCAAACAAAGGAAATCCACAATTTCAAAAAATGTTTAAAAGCACAAAACCAAACGAAATCCGAATAAACAGTAATATCAAATATAGCTAAGGACAAAACTACGATGGTTGGAGTTAATCCTTCGGTTTTAGAATTTACATAAATTTAGATAATAGTAATTGAACAAAGTGTACACATGAGATATTATCTCATGTACAAGTACACCATATCTAAGAAAAATAAAGAGCATACATCTCTACCAAAACATTATCTTAAAACATTATTAAGAAAAACAAGGGGTGTTGAATGTGACTCTAAATACCAAAAATCTTACCCCTACCCCAACACATTTCCCCCAAAATTGTCAATTTTTTTGTCTATGTTGGGATAAAAATAACTACCACACGCAAATTCTGCGTTGCATATAATAAAGTTGCATGAATGCTATCATAATTTGGTATTTCAAATCCCAGTTGTCAGCTAAAACTCAATATTTTGTCCAAAATTGATGAAAAATGGAAATTTTTAGCATTTCAGATTTGTGCAAAATTCACTTTTAAATCAGTATGTGGCAAATCTGGAGGATTTATCTGCAGATATGCCAATTTATTGTCTTAACCGATACATATGTTATTTAAAAACACTGTTCAGAAAAATAAGGAGTCTTCAATTTGGCTCTAAATACTGAAAATCTTACCCCTACCCCAACAAAATTAAACTTAAAAATCTCCAAAATATGACCGCCTGTACATATAAATGAACAAAGCATACTAATATTTACTTTCTTTGCAAAAGATGCATTTGATACATCATAATATGTAATTTTGACACCAAAATATGGGTAAAATTGAATATTTTGGACGATTATCGTGAAAAGGGGAATTTTCAGTATATTAGAATTTTCCGAAATTCAAAGTTAAATCGCTGAATAACTGCCCATAAACCGGATGCATGATCTTATTTTTGATATATGGGAGGTTCTGTGTGTTTAAGTGTTTGAAAATGATATGTCATTGGACCTTTATACAATGTTTAAGCTTTTCAAGCTGAATAAAATGAAATAAATTTTGTTGAATATGTGTGGTAAGGGGTAATATGTTTGTAATTTATGAGACTGTAGTTAGTCTAAAAGGCTTAAAAGCATACTTTCTAATTGCTTAGATATGATGAAACGATATTTAATCAACATTTTCAAGTTATATATCAATTTCATGAAGTAATTGCATCTCAAAGTCAAAACAGCACAAATTCTGAAAAACGGAAAATTCCCATTTTTCATACAATTTCGGACAGAAGAGTCGAAAAGAGACCTTTTGAAAAGTTTTAATGTACTTAAATGATCTTCTGCATGTCAGTTTTAGGAAAATACACACCAGAATTCCCATTAAACATTATCTTTTTATCATTTAGAGCCTGAATATTTCAACTTTTCTCTAAATTTGTAGGGGGAGGGGTGCTAATTTTGACATTTATGAACCTATAATACGTCTGAAACTAAAATTTTTGCATACAATTTGTTGCTAACATATCATAAATTATTATTGCATCGGCAATTATTAAATATATATTCAGATTTTTACGACCCTTAAGTCAAAAAGTCGAAAATGTGAAAAATCTAAAATTCCGAAAAATTCCATTTTTCAAAAATTTTATACCGAAAATCAAAATTTTATGGACTTTAATGGTTTTATTTTCCAACATTGTATCACAACTGATAAGTTAGGCATAAAAACTAGATCAAATGACGATGGTTGTTTATCTGAGAGGAATTGACAGCCTAAAATCGAGATTTCCGCAATTTTTTGCAGGGGTAGGGTAGATTTTTTGTATCCCCTGATCATAAGATGGGCGTAAAGTACCCAAACTTGTGTTCATTGTAAAGCATATTAAATTAGCTTTAATTTTATACCATATTTCAGTACATATTACTTATCTGCAAAAAGTTATGGAGCTTAAAAGATGAAACTTATGTTAAAACGAAAATACAATAATTTTTCGAGTGTACTATAAAAGTGCCCTATACTGTCTATGAGGGAGGTTATGTTCGTGTTAACATGTTTTATTTTGAAGAGGGGACATAGAAGGACTGAAAAAAACCGGTCTGGTTCGGAAGTGGGGGGGGGGGGGGGGTGCACGGAAAGTGTTTCCAGCCCACGGACTACCTACCTCTTCAGCCTATTTTTGCAGTTGATTCGTCGAGTGTGTAGTTTGTACAGGGTTTTTTTAACAGAGCAAAAAACACTGTCCCAAAAGCTGTTTAGTCAGGGATTTGCTCAGAATGAAAGCGGATATTTTCAGCTAGATTCACGTCTTTCCGCATTTGACTACCGACTTTGACATTTTCCTAGATTTACTCACTTACATTGTGACGGGTGCTGTTAATAAAGCAGGACGTGCTTACCCCTTCCGGAGCACCTGATGTCACTCTCATTTTCACTGGAGTTCACACTGTAAGTGTCTTGTTTTTGAATGTTGTCTTTTCTATTTCTGTACTTTGTATCTGTCTAACGTCATTGTTTTCTGTGTTTAACGACATTGTTTTCTGTGTCCTATTTTTGGCCATGTCTTTGAACTTCGATTTTTTTATAAATCCCACTCCTTTGTTCCTTCGGTATTCTACTGCTGTTGTTTTAATGCACCATTAAAATAATTACTTGTGCACATTTACAGCGTTTCCAAAATAACAAACCTTGTTACTGCTTGAACAATCTTTATACTTAGACAAATCAGAGAGAATTTTTTAAAAAGAGTCTGTTTTTAACTAACCTGGCTTTGCCAGGGTGAACTTTTACCATTACTTTGCGTTCGGCGTACGTAGTCCGTCGTCCGTCCATAAACTTTTCATTCAAAGATCATCTACTCTGAAACCACTGGGCCATTTGAATCCAAACTTGGTCACAACAGTCCTTGGGTAGCCCCTTTAAAATTGGGTCGCTCATATCCGTACCTCAGTTTAACATTGGACCCTACGGGAAAAATGTTTAAAAATCTATTTCTCAGAAACAATTCAGCCAATTGAAATCAAACATTACTACAATAGTCTTTAGATAGTTCCCTTTTAAGATTGTGTCGCTTGGGTCCTTACCCGATCCAAGATGGCCGCCAGTGGGGACAGAAGTTTAACATTTGACCCTATGGGAAAATTTCAGAAATCTTCTCCTCAGAAACCACTAAGAGAATTGAAACCAAATTTGGTCACAATAGTCCCAGGTGACCCTCTTAAAAATTTGTGTCGCTCATATCTGTACCTCATCCAAAATGGCCGCCAGCGGGGACAATAGTTTAACATTTCACCTTATAGGAAAAAACATTTAAAAATCTTCTTCTCTAGAACTACTTGGCCAATTGAAATCAAACTTGGTTTCAGTAGTCCTTAGATGGTCAACTTTGAAAATTGTGTCGATTGCGTCAGTACCCGATCCAAGATGGCCACAAGCTGGGACCGCAGTTTAACATTGGACCCTATGTAATAATATTGAAAAATCTTCTCCACTGAAACCACTATGCCAATTGAAACCAAACTTAGTCACAATAATGCTTTGGTGGCCCATAAGAAATTGTGTCACTCGTGCCTGTACCTCATCCAAGATAGCCGCCAGCTGGGACCACAGTTTAACATTGTACCCTAAGGGAAAAATGTTTAAAAAATCTTCACTGGAACTACTTGGCCAATTGAAATCAAACTTGGTTTAAGTAGTCCTTAGATGGTCAACTTTAAAAATTGTGTCGCTTGGGTCAGTAACTCATCCAAGATGACTGACAGGGGGACCGAAGTTTAACATTGGACCCTACAGGAAAATATTCAAAAATGTTCTCCTCTGAAACCACTGAGCCAATTGAAACAAAACTTGGTTACAATAATCCATAAGTGGCCCCTTTAAAAATTGTGTCGCTCATGTCCGTACCTCAATAAAGATGACCGCGAGCAGGGATTATAGCTTAAAATTGGACTTTATGTAAAAAAACACTAAAAATCTTCTCTGGAACTACTTGGCCAATTGAAATCAAACGTGTTTACACTAATCCTTAGATGGTCAACTTTAAAAATTATGTCTCTTTGGTCAGTACCCGATCCAAGATGACCGTCAGCGGAGATAGAAATTTAACATTAAACCCTATGGGAAAATGTTTGAAATCTTCTCTTCTGAAACCACTAGGTCAATTGAAACCAAACTTGGTCACAATAGTCCTTTGATACTCCCTTCAAAAATTGTGTCGCTCATGTCAGTACCTCATCCAAGATGGCCGCCAGCTGGGACCATAGTTTAACACTGTACCCATGGGAAAACATTTAAAAATTTTTCTTCTCTGGAAATACTTGGTCAACTGAAATCGAACTTGGCTTCAACTTTAAAAATTGTGTCGCTTGGGTTAGTACCTTATCCAAGATGGCGGCCAGCAGGGACCGAAGTGTAACATTTGATCCAAGATGACCGCCAGCGGGGACCGAAGTTTAACGTTGGACCCTATGAGGAAATATTCAAAATCTTCTATATCATCAATATTTATTGCCTGGGTCGTGTAGATTATACGGGGAAACCCTGTGCAATTTTTTTTTTAAATGAGGTCTGACAAGGGTTGTAATTGATGGTTGTGGTCTCAGTTGGCATGTAAACCATACCAGAAGACTTTAATTTTAGAAAAAAGTATTCTGCTACATATTTTATTTATGATTTCAGCAATATGTATGAACTAGATTACAATGGGAACCCCTGCCAAAATTGTTTAAAGACAGCGCTCAGAATGTTTTTAATATCAGCAATATGTATTGCCTAGACTATAAGGGGAACCCCTACCTAATCTTTTTTGAATAGGGGTCTGATATGAGTTGAACTGGATGCCGAAGCTTTTAGTTGCAAGAAAACTGAAATTCTTTGAAAATTTTTTTGAAAAAATATTCTTCTAATTTAAAGGTTTTGTTTTCAGAAATATGTATACATTAGTTAATAAGAAGAATTTCTGGCCAAATATTTTTGTAAGGGACCTTCGAATGTTTTGATTTCCGCAGTATTTATTACCTAAATTGTCAAAGGAACCCTTTCCCCCTTTTTGGAAAGGTAGTCTGAAATGGGACCAAGGGGATAACGCATTCAAACACATCCAAAGATCTTCTCGGAAACAACTTGTCCAATTAGAGCAGAATGGTACTTTGATAGTACCTCCCAACAAAGGTATCAAATATGACTGCCAGCAGTAACATACTACAACATTTGACCCTTTGGAAAACAAATTCAGAGATCTCCTCAGAAACTACTGGTCCAGTTAGAACCAAACTTAGTCACAATGGTCTTTAGATTGTCCCCTACAAAAATGTATCCTGCAAATCAGTACCTCATTTAAATTGGACACCAGCGGGGACATAGTTTATTAAAAGAATTATGTCTCTGAAACCACTAATTGGAACCAAACTTTATCACAAAAGTCCTTTGGTGCCCCCATTCAGAATATGCATTTGGCATGTCTGCATCCAATCCAAGGTGGCCTTTTGCAGAGAAAGGATTTAAATTCTGGACCCTATTGGAAATATAATTCATCTCCATGGTCCAGGTGAGCGATACAGGCTCTTGAAAGCTTCTTGTTACTTGAAATCCACAGGTGAACTTGACGGTGAGGAGATACTTTTGGTCTCTGAATGTTTATTTAACCGTTATAGTGTTTAATGATCGAGAATGTGTTTTGTAACCAGGAAACCACTACCTAATTTGTCTATCTCTAAATAGATTTATGACCTCTCTGTATCACTACGTTTTGATCGCTGATACCTGCTTCCGGTTCATAGAAATGAGGAGTAAATCTTAGGAAACTCTTTTCAATGTTTATTAAGTTCACTCTTAAAAATGTTGACGGTTTTCGCTTCAATAGCTCTTGGTAAAGAATTCCAGTTGTCCACTACAAGTTGTTAGAAGCTATATTCCCGTTTATTAGTATGCTTGTATTTTTTTATATGTCTTGTATTTTTGCCCCCCCCCCCTCGTAATGGTTTATTGTACAGTAAATATATCGCAATCGACCTTTTTGATGGCGACTTAATTCAACATATTGTAAGTTTGAATTAAATGTAATAAAGGGATAACAGAAAATATCTACAATGGCTGAAAATTACAATTACATGCTACAATCTGCAAAGGAAATGCACAGGAAAAACACAAATCAGAACAAAAGACATACGTCAACAACAATAGGAACTCGGGACAGACGGACTTGTTCTGTTCGTAATCTTCTGCATATTAATAATGGTAAACCTAGGTGTTTTGTCTGTCTCCATAACATATTCTGATATTTATTTAACAACACTTGAATGACATGGCTGCCTGCAGAAACCAAAAATTTTTTCCTGTATTGTCTTCATTTAGTTCAGTGTTTATGATTGTTTTATCAACTTAAGAATTTTATAAACATTTTTCAGAGCATATTGTCATCTACCGATTTGCCTCTAATTAATTTTTAGATATACTTGATAGAGCATCAGTATTGTTACATGGTTGTATAAATGCAATTCCAAAACCCAAGCATTTTTTTTTTTATAACAAACGCTGGAATTTTCGACATTTTGGACACATGTGTTACATTCTTCAGTAACCCGAACGTCAGTCAAAAGCTAAAAAATCTATACTGACAGCATACAAATTGTGCATTCCCCCCATCACATATATAACTATGACTTTATATTCCTGCATGTCACAATCTAATTATCATCTCATTTCAACTTATTTCCGTGAAGTTTTTTGGTTAAAATGCGGCAAGTTCTGGTCGATTTAACTCCCAAGAGTCCTTTCAAAGCACGGTCATTGCATTATAAGATGTTCATTTGTGATTATTTTTAAATATTAAAACACTTACTTGTCCGCTATGCCCAGTGACAGCTTTGTTTATATTTGATCAGTTTTTATAACTACACCAACCAAGTTAACACGCTTTTCACATTTCAAATTAAAATTTTTGACAGCGTTGACATCAAAATTGAAATGCAGTTACATTTAAATAATAAGCACAAGAAAATTACTGATCATAAAATAATTGTAAACTTACAAGAAATATTTGTCTGACAACAATGAAAATTCTATGACAATAAGAACTGAAATAAATTTTTGAAATTTTTTTTAAAGAAGCTTATTTTACCTCAAAGCATAGCTAAGCTTAACGATGAGAAAAGCTTGGTCCTTGAATGTACTTAAAAATTAGCAGGTATTGGGTTTTATGATTACGAATGTGTTTGGTAATCAGGAAATAAAAGGACACTGAGAAGGTTATTTTCCATGCCAAAATGAAAATGAAATGTGAAATAGTGTGGTATCCTGCGATATCTTAAGTCTTGTGTCCGTCCCCTATCCGTTTGTATTAAGATAGCAAAGATGACAGGAAACACATACAATGACCGAAAATTAAGATCACATGCCACAATCTACTACGGAACTGCACAAGAAAAACAATGAAATGACAAATGTAGACAATGATAGGAACTCGGGATATCCGGACTTGGTTCCGGCATTGGCAAGAGCTAACTGCAGGGTTTAACCGGTTTATGGGTACCAAAACCTCCCTTTTCTTTATTCCGTTTCACTATAGTATAATAAACATACACATAAAACCCAATACAGGTAGACTACTAACTCCAAGACCACAATCTTGAGAAAGAAAGAATAGGACAAAACGTAATTTATAAAGATGAGTCAAGGAGTGATTGCTAAACTGTCGGCCAACTCAAGGAGCCTAGTCTGCTGGTAAAACACTCTCGCAAAAGAAAAATCAAATTCAAAACTTCACGGAGTTTTTGGTAAAAAATCATCATTGATTTCAGTAGACATCGGCAGTATTAGTGAGAGGCCAGTATACCTATAAAATCTTCAGGTCACTGGATCCCTAAGCCAATCTAACGTAATCGTGAAGAATATCCTGTCAATATCCCCTGTTACGTAAAGAATGTAAGTTACGTCCCAGTTTTGCTGGATTTTTTTTTATCAATTTGACAAAAATTCCGTAAAAACGAGGGTGAGAAATGCCCATAGTAATGAGCTGTATGCGAGTAACACCATATTTATATATCAAATGTTCTGTGTGTTATGTTGATCCGAGGATAATTATGGAAAATTTGTAATATTCTTACGCCAGAATTTGATAATGAATATCTACTCCGCGAAAGTCCCTGTTCTTTCATAAATTGGCTTTAATTTCTAAATCCTTTTAACCGTTGGTGCTCTCTTAGCTCTTTCTTTTTCAGTTTAATTTTGGTCCCGCGTACAATTACCGATAACACTAAGGAGACATAGATACCAAAATAACTACGAGTCATGTATTGTCTTATAGTGTCTTGATGTAGTGAGTACTTGTAATTGTTTTGTCAATTAAAGCATTTTTGTAAGTTGTTCTGGGAACAAATTGTCAACGTACTAAGTCTGTAGTTGACAATATGATATCTTTGATACATTCGTAAGTCTTCTTTTACAAGCGCTGAAATTAGGACATTTTCACATGCGTTATACTCTCTGAAGAAACTGGAATATTAATCAAAACATTGAAAACCAGCATCATGCAAAAAGAGCAACTAAATATCCAATTTGCAGTTTAAGTTCGTGCCTAAATAGGGAAGAAACAGTAAATGTGACAAACAAAGAGGTCGCTTTCAAAAGAGTTAAAGTTGGAATACCTTTGAAGTTTATATCGCCGGAAGTGACTGGCTTCGGTCGCAACCACTTGCGTTCATTGTTTTACTAATTCTTTTTTAAATAGTTTTATCTTTTATCTAAAAATATTGTAGAATCTTTACAATAAAAACCATAAAAATTGTTATCACATGCGACCTTATATTTCAATGGTTTAAAAAAATAAGGAGTATCTCGATCCCTCATGCATAGCTCTGCCCTTAGCTGAATTTAGGCTTTAGGCTTTTCATATCCTAATGGCTATTTGATCTCTATCAGCTTTTACGCGTATTTCGATTAATGGACTTCCAATGTTTTTGATTTTATCTGCACTGAAGAGACATAAGATGTCACTGCGCATATGCAGAAATAAAATGACAGTAACTTCGGTAATATGTTATTTGTTACCACTGGGCCTCTGCTGGTGGATTGTTAGTCTTCGAGTTTATTCACCAACTCAGTAGTCAGTTTTTCTGGGTTGACCCAAAAACCGATTTTATTTTGAAATTTGCAATATATAGTTTTTACAAAATTCGTTAAAAAATAAGAAGTATCTCTCTCATGCATAGCTCTGTCCTAAGCTGAATTTTTGCTACTATACATTATTTGTTTCCTATCAGCTTTTTCACGCATTCAGGTTAATGGACTTCCAAATGTTTTGACTTTATCTGCACTGAAAAGACAAAAGTTCTCGAATGCACATTTGCAGAAATGAAAATTACCCTCCTTCATGATCATATTTGCGATAAGATTTTCTAAACAAATAATAATTTGCATCAATGAATGTCATGATATAGATAATGACAAAGTGTGCGGTCATCTGTCATAGTTATCACACGAGGACTCGGCGCGTCTGTATGATCCGGGGCTGAGCTTATAGACATACCAAGTCCGAGTGTGATACTATTTTACATCCCAGCTAATATATAAAGAAAAGGAACATTGATATATAATTCTTTAAAAATATTTCCATGCTTATAATGTCATGAAATAAATATCTTATACTATAATAATAATATTTCTCTAATGATATGTCAAGTTTAAACCGGTTTTGACCCGTTAGATAAATTTTCTTTATTCAACGTATGTTGAATAAAGCCCCGTGCTATTTCCCGCCAAATCTATTCGGAATACAATTCTCTATGTTTATCATTGATCATTGGAGAAAAAGATTACACCACTTTATTCCGATTATTACCATATTTTATCCACTCTCGATAGCTAAATTTAAAAATTTTTAAAATGCTCGGCAAGCCTCACAATTAAAATTTTAAAATTTAACTATCTCTAGTGGATAAAATATGGTAATGAACGGGATCTTGTGGTGTAATCTATATCTATCATATAGTCGGTTAGTATTACATACATATCGCATGTCAAAATCCGTATCTTATACCTGTGTCACACCCCTATTCGGAACATGACGTAAAAAATCGGAAAACCATGGGTGACATCCGCTTCAAAAAGAAGCAGACGACAGCGGCATCTGTAATGTAAAGAAACTTAAAACTTAAAAGGGATAGAGTATACTGACCAGGGTCTAGTTAAACTATTGATGAGTGGAAAAATTATATTATACCAAATATTACAACTGACAACGTGCAATAAAAAATCAGAAAAAACGTTCAATTTCACAATTATGCGTACAATAAAGCAATTTTATTGTTCTTTATACCTTGAAAGCAAGCTGATGATTGTAAGATTGTAAAATTCCCGAACACTTTTAGAATAAAAACTCCTTATGAAGAAGGTAAAGTCTTGGATCAAAAGTATCCGAGTGTACTAAGCAGCAGTTTTCGAAAAATTAATGTGTGCCATTTTTTCAATAAACTATATTTCAAAATATTTATTTTATTAAGTTTTTTTTTTATTCATTTTATTCTATTCAGCCTTTATGCACATAATCTTTATTTTCTTGAGATTTAAATATAGAGTGAAAGGGTGGTCAGAAGTGATATAGTTAATCCTTCACTTTGTGATTAAATAAGGAGAATATAAAATTATCACTCAAAAACATCGGAAACGGATGTCATGTTGCATCTTTCCATGAAAATTCACCAAGAAATGACTTCAACGTCTGAAATTTTAAAAAAATGCACAGCAAGAAATCTGTGTATTCCGAATACTTTTATCCATAGACTGTATATTTGATTTGTAAAGAACAGTATTTAGGTAAGCAAACACTAATTGATTGGTCATACAATTCTATGTCTAATCGTTGCAAATAAAAAAAAATACAAAGACCTTTTCAGTTGTTGAAATATATGATAAAGCGTATAATACATGTCAAAATATGTATCAGATACCGTATCAACCCTCCACCAATATCACCCCCTCGGGCCTTCGGCCCTCTAGGTGATATTGGATTCTCGGGTTGATACGGCATCTGATACAGATTTTGCCATGTATTATTCCCTATATATCCTTATTGTGTCCCAAAAAGATTCTTAATATACGATTTTTGAACACGGTAATCCCAACGTGTTCATGGTGTAATAGGTAAGGCAGAAGTCTAGTAAAGAAGACGACCCTAGTTCGAATCCCTCTATGGGCAATAGTATTTATCAAGGTTTTAAAATATTTTTATTTGAACATTTTATTGAAAGTAAAACAAAAAATTTTACTAAGTCAAAAACTGAACAGTTCTGAAAGTCTGGCCTTGACAAAAAGAGAAAAAATCCTTTGTTCTAATTGGGGTGAGATTGCTTAGATGATCCGACTAAGATCATCCCCGCTAGAACAAAAGAGCTGGGATGTAAGTTTTTATACTGAAACTTTTCCACTAATACTTTTGTACTATCATTGTATTATCGTTTGTACCTTATAGGAAGGAATATATTACATTGTACACCTTTATAAGAGCAATGCAAATAACTTTGACAAGATTTACCGTAGTACTATTTTACAAATAAGGAATAACATTGCTTTTTGTTAGAATTAAAATGCATTCAGGGTTTAAGTTGTGAAGTTAGCCAACCGTACGAGTGGTAACTGGAAGCGAATAGTGTATGTACCTCCAGTTAATGGGTGAGAGTTCCAATTCAGGAAAAGATAACACTTTATTGAAAGGGCTAGTTAAGAAGACCACTAGTTTTATTTCAGATGTTAAATTACATAGCTGGTAAGATAAAAATATATCTGTTTCACATTTCCAATTATTTATCTTACACTTGTCACATATATTACTGTTATTTTTATTAGTATTAGTATTAGTTTGGCGATGAATTAGAGAGTCTTTTAATGGGTTTCTTAATAATTTAATATAAGGCTGCTTTATTTGTGATTACTTTTTACTTGATAGTAAAGAAAGGAAGTGGGGTAAATGTCAAGGAGACAACATCCCATCTCCAGGTTAAAACGACCAAAACAAAGCATCTAGGGGTCACCATACGGTCTTCACCACAGTGAGGAACCTCACACCATATAGCAAGCCCTAAATGGCCCAAAAAGGTAAAAAATCAATGGAAACAAACCACACCCAATATCCCAAAAATCAACAAACTAAAATTTCATAAGAAGACAAGGACAAGCCAATGACAAACATATTCCTGACTTGGGACAGGCGCAAAAATTGCGGTGGAGTTAAACTCGTTTTCTTGGATCCAAACCCTCCCCCTATGTGTGGTGAATGGATAAAAATAAATACACAAAAAGACTCACAGTAAAAATCAAACTAGAAAAAAGTCCAACTTATCAAGACGAGTACCCTTACAACGAATTATATAAAACATGAAGACAATACACACGGTTACTGTCCGGACAAATTTTCGCAGTTACTGACAGCGAGGTAAGGACATAATTTCCGTTGACTATGATATCATAAAACTTCAATTGAAATACTTCTAAATAGATTTGGTATAACAAAATGTGTATTTTGCAATGGTTATTTGATAATCAGACATTTTTTGTTACTTGATAGTTATATATCATGCAAATTTAATACAATAAAATATTCCCAGTTTTACAGTTTGATTACCCCCGCATCTACCCTTTCAATAAGGAGCCCAATCAGTCAGCAGTGGCTATGAAAACTTCGGAACTTGGCCCTACTTAAGGAAGCTTGTGGTTTACTGTTAAGTGGGCATTTGTATGAGGTTTCTGATCGTTAAACATTTAATTGTATTCCTTTACTTTCATTAGATATATAATTATTGTGTTTACCAATGTTTTCCGTCCTTCTTTATTCTTTAATTAATGGTTTTATCCTGCGTCCTTTCGATTGTGTACTGAAACTAGACATAAGCGACGTATTATATATAGCTTGTTTTGTTTCTTTCGATTTTCTCGACTTATAAATACAAAAGACCAAGACATTAAGCAAACAAGAAATACCTGTTAATTTTACATTATTTATCTATCCGGTTATATTTTTATCCAATAATTTTTCTCTAATAGCCCAAATCAATTACCGATTGTTTAAATATATGTTTGAGAATTTAAAAAATATATAGAATTAAAATCATTAATCATTTTAACTTGCAGATAACCTTACTGGTCATTATCCAGACATCTGGCTCGAAGTTGCATATTGCCATGGATCTTGATTTAAATAAAAGGGATTTCTAGACTGCAATATGGGAAGGAAAGTTTTCAGTAAATCTTTTGGGGTTTTCCTTATTTTTTATTTGCCGACAGTCTGTGAAGGTAAGCTGTATTAATATAAATTATTGTTCATTTCGTGACCTATACATTGCGATATTTGTCGTGAATATTTACAGTAACATCTTCCGTTATAAACTATCGCCTGCACCAGAAACTTTTTAATTTTAAAGTTCGGCTTTTGTGTCACCCTTCTAATCCGTTACTGCTAGTGTAGTAACGTGCCAAAAGTATTGCAACGAGTGAAATTATCCTGTGCATTCTTTGTAAAAAAAAAGGGCTATGTTTAAAAAATTCAATAGGATTCATTTCTAGACCGATTTTCATAGAATTTGCACTGTTAAAAAGAGCTAGACGTGTAGTTTCTTACAGTGATTTAGAAGTTATTTTAGGAATAGTAGTTACTTTTTAATACGATTTAATTAGGAGTTAAATTTTCAACGTCCTATTATACCAAAGATATGTAGTAAATTTGACGCCAAAACGTTCTGTATGTGTTTAAATTGTGACATTTTGAAAATACAAAAATACCGAAGTTGCATAAAACAGTAAATTTCGTAATGCAGTACACGTGTTTCAAGGAGTAACCTCCCACCAGCAGCATGAAAACTACGGTTCATAAAAAAAAATCCAAAATAACTGTAAGAGACTGCTGGTCAAATCCTTTTTATCAATGCAAATTTTATGAAAATCGGTCACGAATTATATTCTGTAGATTTTTTTACATGAGAAGCACAGGTATAAAACTTTGCTTGTTGCAATACTTGTTGCACGTTACTGTGCGTTACATTTTATTTTTCGGTTTTTCACATTTTGATCAATATATCCATTGCATAGAAGAACCATAATACAACGATCTTTAATTATCGTAAGCACAGAACAAAGTTTTATCATAAATCTATGTATGGTTCGATACTTTATTCTTTTTGGAAAAAACAATGACAATGAATCAAACTTTGTAAGAGTTCAGTGGATCATTACTTTCATTGACTGTTCAAATCAATGCATGAAAGTCCAACACATTATTTCTCTTCTGGCTACGTGCCGCCAGTAAATGCCCTTAATTTACAGAATACGTATTTATCAGTAGATAACTAGAGATAATGTAAACCTAGATTGTGCAGATGGTCGTTTGGACAACTTATGTCTCTTAATTTCATATAAAATCTCAAGAAGATCATTTGGAAGACCAGGTTTGGCCAACGAAGTTCCAACGTCATCACACATCCAAAGTTGACTTTGAGTCAAAGATGTGGCAACTCACATAACGAAACCAACATTGACACATTCCCCTTTATTGGACCAAGGCCATCATACAACAAAATATGACGTCGAACCAATGGTATCACAAGTAAACCATACTAGACTTCTAATTTGTAAGTTCAGATAGTGATCTGATTGTTGCCTGATCCTCAACTCGCTTTGCTAAATCATTTCAAATAACAGAAGAATTATTATTTTTTTAAACATGTAGATTAAATTTGTATATATTTTGTTTTTTATGACAGGTGCGCGTCAGATTGTTTTAGCATCTAGAAATGAAGTCGTAGAGACAACTTTTTTGTGGCAAGCTGCATATTTAGACTGTGGAAATCTGGAATTAATTCAAGACCCATACTTTATTTATAGAAGAAGTGTACTTAACAACATATCTATTTCTTGTTTTCATCAGGTAAGTATTTTGTGTAAACAATGTGGTGTTGTACAAGACAAAGTTGTATCCTTCTGTGTGTTCAAGTACAATAATGAAAAATTGTTCAAAAGAATAATTCTCTTTACCTATGATTTTCTTTCTATACGTTACATTGGTACACGAGGTTTAAAAAGAATATATTAATACTGTTATCCAATTAAAAGAAAGTAACTGTGCTTTTATTCACACAGTTAAGTGTTGGTATAATCAGGACAGATACCTATACCCATTTACAGCAAGAAGTCGTGGTGTCTAGCTACAACGTAAGTGTACCGACGTGAGAAAATATTTTCTTGCTCGTTATTGTGCGCTGTATAAATAAAAAAAATACAGATATTACTGCGAATTTAGTTCATGCATATGAGCATTTCGACAACTTATGTCTTCAGTGTAGATAAAACCTAAACGTAAGGCAGACAAAAAACTCAAAGGTGTTTAAAGAGAGTTAGAGAACAAATAACCAATATGATCTAAATGTAAAGAGACAGAGCTGTGCATGACGGAAATACTTCTTAGATTCCAACAAAAATTACAAAAAATTAGATATCACAAGATTCCAAATAGAATCGGCTATCGGGTAAGCACCGAAGTTCTGACTACTGAACTGGTTAATATCCTCGGGGACTAACAGCCAACCAGCAGAGGCAGCGAGACCCATTTGTAACAAATAACTAAAAAAACGAACTTAATGTGAATTTAGTTTCTACATATGCGCATTTCGAAATCTCTTCTCTCTTCAGTACAGAAAAATTAAAAGTCTGGAACTCATTAACTCAAAGATGTAGAACCACAGCCGATATGATCTATGTTACAAAATTCCGAAGTTACCGTTAATTTATTCTCTGCATATGCATATTGACAACTTATGTCTCATCAGTGCAGATCAAAGCAAATGACAGAGCTTTTCATGAGGGAGATACTCATAAGTTTTATACAAAATTTTGTAAAATTTAGATATCGCACGTTTCAATAAAGTCGGTTTTCGGGTCAGCATTGATGTACTGACTACTGGGTTGATGAATTCTCTCTGTAACTAACAGTCCACCAGCAGGCAGAGGCATCGGCCCAGTGGTAATAAATAACAAAATACCGAAGTTACCTTTAATTTAAGTTAATTTATTTTCTGCATATGCGCATTTTGACAACTTATGTAAAGCCAAAATTAGCTAAGGTGTACAGAGCTGTGCAATTACCAATAGGATCTAACAATGAATGCCAAATTTCATCCAAGGGAACAGCTATGCATGAGGGAGATTATTGCAAGTTTTCAAATAAAGCCGGTTTTCGGGCCAGCACTGAAGTACTGACTACTGGGTTATGAAAATCAATTTGTTGCATAGTAATTATGTTATTCGAGTCAATTTTTATTTAAAGCAATTTTAATGTTCCATAAATACTTAAAATTGTATCTGTCTTTCAGATAAATGTTGAGTTTAAAGAAGAATCTACAAATGAAACTTTATTTTTGGCAGAATACAGCGTTTCACTTACCTCAAATTTCTCAAGCTTTGATTTTTTCATCAATAATATGCCAGTAATATTTATACCTCCATCCGGTGGATATGTATCAGGGACTACTTCTTCGGTAACTGATACAAATATTGCTTTATACAAAGAGTAAGTTACATTAATATAATTCATCTTGTTGACAATTAACAAACATTACTTCTGCTGGTCTACAATAAACAAAGAGAAAGTAACATTTATTTACCCCCATCCGACGGATACGTCACAAACGTTAATTCTACTTCAATAGATCCCCATCTGGTGGATATGGATAACGTTACTTTAGCTGTAATTAATCCCACTATAATTATGCAGAATGAGTAAGCAACATACATGTAATTCTTATATTCAAATGAAAGAAATCTATATCTCCGAGCTCATTCGCTACCAAAAGAGCTCCTGGTCGATACAGTGACTTCCTTGATAGAGTCCAGTTGCTCACATATTGCTCACATATTGCTACCAATAACTTGAAGTCATCACTGCAGAAGTTTTCAGTCGATATCACGGACCGCTACGGGATATCTGTTTTCCAGATTACTATAGACCTTCCCCTTAAAAAACTTAAGATTGTTGTTTCCTCTACCGGATTTGACATGTTCTATACGGCGGGTGTCTTATACTTACTCGGTGTACCTGATCTCACCCATGGTTTATATTGAGTCTTTGTTCTTCATCTTTTTGTCTGTATATATATATATATATAGGTGTCTTCATTTTTCTTTTCTGTGCAGTACTCATGTTATGCCTTTTTTCTTTGTTTTTCCGATATTGCAATAGTCATTGGATTGTTCGCTCTAGACTTACGGTTCGTTTTTAACTTACTTCTGATAGTAGTCATTACTGAAATATAGATTACTAACTGGTTAACCACAATGTATTGAAAGGAAGTAAAGAAGTGATCATTATTAAACTGCTTTTCAAGTAATAATGGCTGCTTTTTTTACCCCTACAGAAAAGCACAATGAAATAAAATGACATACTGTCATGCCTTATACACATACATAGGACGTGCCTTGGCTTCCTTTGTACAGAATAAGTTTTTTGTTGTTCATTAATTGAACCTTGCATTGTCCCATACTACATTGTCCCATACTTATATTTGTGTTTTTTCCTGGCAGATTTTAGCATGTAATTGTACTTTCGGCCAAAAGTAACTAATTTTAATAGTTTTACAAACATAACTTTTTTTTACAATTTTAGATTTGTGAACTATTCAGAATCGCGTTTAGTGACACATTACTGCTGAGGGTTTATGCAGAACTATGTTGATACAGAACCAATCAAATCGCAAAAGTCAAAGTAGGCTTCGTATGTACATTAATAAGAGGTGATACTTTGTCGCACGTAATATTACACAATAAACTCATTGATAGAACGTTATGTTGTGTCATATTTGCATGTTATATATTTGTTTTATTTGTTTTATGTTTTAGTTTGTATGGCTTTAGACTCCTTATCAGCAACAATAATCTAGATACGTTTTATGCTGGAATACACGAAACAAAGGACCACCAATTCATATCAGCAAAACACCCAACAGGCATTAATGTGTCGGGTAAGAATGCAAGTAATTTTACATTTTTCTTTTCAATAGAACTTATCTCAAGGACTGATCTATATGTCTTAAAAATTTACAGAAAATGGTTGCTCACAGATTATATGACCAGTTCTTGGTTTAAGTTGTGAGCATATTTATGAATTGTAGTTCATTTTACGATAAGAATACTTCTATGTTTGTGCTCTTTCCATTATAATACATTTAATTTAATAAACATGAAAGGAATGGATTAAATGTACGTGAGACAAGTCTCTGCGAATACAAGGTAAACAAGCAATGGAACATCGCTTTTATTGTTGTTCTTCATCTTGAAGTCACCATAAGACCTTAAACAATGAGCTTTGCTCATTCAACATAGTAAAGTTCAAGACGGCCCCTGGTATACCGGTTTAAGCAGAATTCATTGCTAGATGTAGAGCAATGCTATATTCATGCTCTTGCAATCATGAATGCGGGATTGTGAACAAACATTAAGTAAGGAAATAAACCGGCAAAGTGTTCTTTCGACTGCGATCACCCATTTAAAAGACTTAACAGAAGACAGCCACATGGCATTCATCGAGCTTTTTGTACTTTTGTACTTTCTGGGGGTGTAATGATGTCATTAGACTTCATTGAAGTATCATTATGTTTAATACTGTGTCCTACTTTTTCTTAAATGATATCACTTTGCTACTGTATAATTAAAATTGTGAAAGTATAATGATACCTGTCAAAAGTATAACTCTACTTGTTAAAATAATACTTATATTTGTTGCAAGTATTTATTAAAAGTATAATGATACCTGTCAAAAGTATAACTCTACTTGTTAAAATAATACATATATTTGTATTCATTAAAAGTATAATGATACCTCTTGAAAGTAAAATGATACATATAAAATAAACATATTTGTAAATTAAATTTACCAAGTTTTTATGAAGTATCATTATAATTGATTTTTAATAAGATTGATAAGTATCATTAAATTTTACACTTTCAACAAGCAAGCGTTATTTCACGTTTAATATATATTTTATAGCCTAAAAAAGTATTACCATACTTCCAAAAAGTATAAATATAATTTTGATAATTATCAATTTCAATAAGTATCATTATACTTTTAACAATTTTAATTACAAGTGTAAACCGATATCACTTGAGAAACCACGTGACAAAGTAAAATATCACTATTATTTAAACATATATAATGATACTTTAATGAGTTTTAATTGTAGTAGAATAAGGTATCATTATGCTTCCAGAAAGTATAATGACACAAAGGACCAAAAAGTATAATTATATCATTATCCTTATTATGAGAGGAACCGACACTCATATATATATCGACAATCCATTGTTTAAACAAGTTGGAAATCCATAATTCCATTTACCAATATGGCTGTAAGTCAAATAATTGTACCTCTATACACCTATCGATGAGAACCTCGATAGCTTTTTTGATTAATTAGAGATGGATTATGCCAATAGATATATATATCTGCTCAATGTTTTTTTCTAAAAAAAATCATTATTATTGTACAAAAAAGATAAAACACCAAATGCATAAAAATCGTTACATTGACACACGCGCACACACACTCACACAGACATACCGCTAAAAAGAGCCAACGCCAAAACGAATATGTCGTTATAATGACTCTATATACACAAAAACAGAGCAAACACTAAGCAATAGATCCCACAAACACAAGGCTTTTATCTTCAAACGCACAAAAAATGCAAGATGTTCATAAATATTTGCCAATAGTCAAATAACTGATCACCGCAAACACAATTTTTTTTTTACAAGATTGCATTATAAATTATAGAATTTCAATTCCTAGACGTCGTGAGGGCCTCTGAAGAAGCATACTTATAATTCCTAGAGAAATTGTGTAATAACCACTATAAGTCTAGTTACATTCTTTTCATATTACAACCGAAACCTGCCAAAACACTCTTGTGTAAGGCCTGTGAGATAGGTTTCCGTCGCTTATACTTATATATTTCATAGATACTGCTTCCGTCAGCGTCGTAGATTTCTGAACAATATTACTACTGCAAATGTTAAAGAAACGTCCATCTAACAATGAAGCGTTTTGCTTCCAAACAAATACTAGTCTTATTTCACACTTCATCGATAGAAAAAAAATGTAATTACGCCTAGTAGACAGACAATGGCAGATCTCCGTTATGTATCTCTTTTGGTGTAACACAACTAATTCCATCTCCCATTGCATCCCATGTTAAATTGCACATGTTTCTGCGCTCGTAGAATTTGTATCTGAAGTTCAAACAAAATGACACATGTCTCATCTGAAAGACACATATTTCGGTAAACCCTCATGAAAAAATCAACCCTCCTTAACTGTAATATAAGAAAAAACTGGTTCCCAGAAGGTCACAACCTAGGGACAGGTACATCCTGCCTGTGTTTTCATTGGAAAAATACCTGCGCTTTCAACATTGATAAAATCTGTAATTTTCAATAAAATGGTATAAATTTAGACTGAAAAGAATCTCTGTTGAAAGCTTTTTCAATTTAATTCACAATGACTAGTCAACCGTGGGAGACGAATTAGTTGTTACACCTTTTACAAAAAATAACAAAACTTTTTTTTTCTCTTATACTGTTCATTTAACTGAAAAACGTTCTAGTTCGATCCATTTTGTTAAAATATAATTGATTTTATGACAAAATCGTTTGTGAAACTGTATTTAGCTCTCAAAATTTTTGTTACGTGATAAATTTAGGGGTTTTGAATAACAGTGAATGAGTGAAGGCAAAAGTTCGGATACTAGTATTTCTCGTTGTTTTATTACTGCAATGTAACTAAAGAATGATGATCAAAGAATGATTTAGCAAAAAAGATAGACATTTTGCAATAGTCTTGAAAATTTAAGCTGGATTTGTGGTGCAAATCACGACAATTCTACGATTTGCTTTGCAGCGGACACGATTCTCATAAATCATTCCCAAGTTATTTAATGGGCTATAAACGTCTGAATTGCATACCAATACACTAAATTAAACTGATTTTACTAAATAAAGTTATTTTCTAATAAAAGTTATTGAACAGATTCACAGATATTTGCATTTTCTGAAAAAAGGGGGGGGGGGGGTACCCGGCCTATGATCAGACATGCTTCAAATCATAAAATAACACAAAAAAATGTTTTAAAAGAACTGCATATCATTTATTAAAATACTTTCTGTAAGCCAGATGCGTTATAAGTGTCAAAACAGCAGTCTTTTACAGTTTCAAGGTCTATAGCACAGTCGAGATTTTGCTAAATCCAAGTGCAAAAGCACTGGAAGCACCGTTTTTGTCTACAAATTTTGCATAACTTTTGCATAAAATAAAGTTGTAGTTTTCTTGCATACACACCAAGATGAAAAATACAAAAGCGTTGGATCGAGTTTCTTTCTGTTATAGGCGTAACACAACTAATTCGGAACCCAGTCAGGCACATATATGTGCCTGACTGGGTTCCGAATTAGCTGTGTTACACCTTTTGGTTGGACAATATAAACCAATTATTCATAATTGAATATTTATCACATAGGTGCCTTATACAACCAAACAACTTACATGGATCGTATTCTAGGACCGGATGTCAGAAGGTCTGATTATATCGTTATATCTGTTGAATCCAGTGGTAAGTAGCTCCGAAGGAACAAAAGTTTCTTTTAGTATGATGTGGTATCCTTGGTAACTTCCGAGACTGATATTCTGTTTCCAACATGGCCGTCTATTTTTCTTTTTAAAATAACATGTTTAATTAAGCATTTAACTTGTCCAATGAACTATGCTGTAATCTCTTCAGAAATGTATTTCCAGTAGCTGTGTCTTATACAATTGTATCACATAATATAGAACTATAATAAACAACTGAATGTACCTGACGTTTTTGTGTCGCTGGATGTTGCCACTGTCCTATCGGCAATTTGTTTCTTGACGTTGTTATACCAGGAAAATTCACGCGCAATTCTAGAACATGCGTTAAATGGTCGGTTTCCAGCAAACAAACTTATAGTATACCAGTAACGCCAATGCATGGGCATAAGCATAAAAGTGATATCCTAAAAAATTCTCAACACTTGCAATTAATACCCCCAATACAGTTTTATGCTGCAACTTATTAGGAGCAATGATGGCAACTGTTTCAAGAGAACCATAATTCAGTTAACTATTAAGGATATATTCATGGATCAAACAAGTAAACTCTGGGATAGAAAGAAAAGTTAAACTAGAGGCTCAGAGACTGAGCCTGTATCGCTCACCTGGCAAAATGCTTCTACTCCATACATGACTAAAAGATGTTTCCTCACCAATGGGGTCAAATGTTTAGCTATGTTCATCATTAGCACCCATGTTTTTTGTCTGGTCCTATTGAAATGAATAATTTTTCCAAAGGACATTCTATACATTTCAGAGGTGATGATTATAAGGATGGTTATCTCATTCCTGGCTCCAATGTTAAACTATGTTCTGCACTGGAGGCCATCTTTTTTGTCAGATCCAAGTACCTTCCATACATCCTTACTGTAAAGATTGGTTGAATTTGCTTCAGTAGCGTCACAGGAGATAGCAAATAGATGTTTTTCCCTAGGGTCCCATGTTAGACTATGCTCTGCGCTGGCAGCCATGTTAAAAGACCTTCCATACATCATTCCTGTAGAGTTTCGTTCAATTTGCTTCAGTAGCTTCAAATATATGCTTTTCCCATAGGGTCACATGTTACACTATGTTCTGCGCTGGCGGCCATGTTTTCTCACGGATCGAAAAAATTTCGGCAAACTAAGAAAAGGACCTTCCATACATCATTCCTGCAAAGTTTGGTTCAATTTGCTTCAGTAGCTTCAGAGGAGATAGTCAATATATGCTTTTCCCATAGGGTTCCATGTAAAAGTATGTTCTGCGCTGCCGGCCATGTTTTTTCGCGGATCAAAAAAATTCGGCAAACTAAGTAAAGGACCTTCCATACATCATTCCTGTAAAGTGTGGTTCCCTTTGCTTCAGTAGTTTCAGAGGAGATAGCAAATATATGCTCCTCCCATAGGGTCCCATGTTAAACTATGTTCTGCGCTGGCGGCCATGTTTTTTTCACGGATCGAAAAAATTTCGGCAAACTAAAAGTTTGGTTCAATTTGCTTCAGTAGCTTCAGAGAAGATAGCAAATATATGCTTCTCCCATAGGGCCCCATGTTATACTATGATCTGCGCTGACAGCCATGTTTTTTGGCGGATCAGAAAAATTTCGGCAAACTAAGTAAAGGACCTTCTATACATCATTCCTGTAAAGTGTGGTTCAGTTTTGTTTAGTTGTTTCTGAGGAGATAGCAAAAATGTGCATTTTCCCATAGGGCCCCATGTTAAACTATGTTTGGCCCTGGTGGCCATGTTTTTTGGCAGATCGGAAAAATTTCGGCAATCTTTGTGTTGGACCTACCATACATCATTCCTGTAAAGTTTGGTTAAAATTGGTTCAGTGATTTCAGAGGAGATAGTAAAAATGTGAAAAGTTTACGGACGACGACGATGGACGACGGACGCCAAGTGATGGCAAAAGCTCACATGGCCTTTGGCCAGGTGAGCTAAAAGCACAGTGCTAATGCATGTAAAGCGTTGACTTTATATGACGAATGTAAGGATAGGACGTGTTTTCATGTAATTTTATTATTAAAAGTCATGTATGCCGATTTTTTTCTTCATAAATTAACTTTCTTGCAAAGTTTTGGAAGCACTTGAACAAAAGGATATAGTTCAAGCAAATCTTGGAGAATCGTTCAAATCATATCCTACAATTATACTATACAATACTGTCTGTAAGAATATAGGTAGAAAAGGCCTTTCGTACAGTCACACTAAAAGCAACATGGTCTTCATACAAAACACCAAATACATTTAGATGGCTTGTTGGAATCATGTCAACCGGAAACAATTACCTGTATGTTTAAACTGAACAGTGGGTCAATATCAGCCAAGCCAACAGTTAAAGAAAACAAATTTGTTTACTCGATCGAGGAGGGTGACGACGAATGGCAGATAGGGGTTTCAACATCCAACATCTACTCCTGCAGGAAAAGGTATTATTTTCTGTCCAGTATTTTCAAATGGATGCTCTCTAAGAACCAAGCTGCAAAAGATCTCGTAAAATAGCTAATGTATATACAATAATTGCATACTCAGTAATTTGCAAGACAGATTAGCCAAGGTGTCAATTGTCATATGCAATTTCCAATTCCTAAAGAAGGAATTAAGAATAAAGTGTTTAAAAAGGTAAACGATATTTGTTTTGATTTTATCCCAAAATTCGCCCTCTACAGGTAAAATGGCGTTTGGGATACCTTTTTTGAACAAGAACTCAAGTACGAATTCCAAAAATTCCAATTTGCCCCCTGAATCTGACAATTTGTGAATTTTGATAAGTTTTAAATCATCAGCTTCTTTTTTTTTTTACAAATTTCATTTGCAATAATTGCAGATTTACAATACAAGTTCATATATTTACACAAGCAGTTTATTTCAATCCCACAGTAACCACAAATGGCGCAGTCTATAATGCCGTCAGTACTTCTTCTTAACATTGGTTTCTGTCTATATTAATCATCAACTTCATAAGACGGAATCTATGAGATTTCTGCCACATTTTACGAGCTTTATTGTTATATTTCATACCAATAGTAATAGGTGCTAGCAAATTATCTTTGTTAATTAAAAGATGTTTCATACAACAAAGCAACTGTTGCATTTTCAAAATTAGTTGATGTGACATACTTCGATCCTTGAAATTAGAACTGCTTCTGTTTTTTTCCACTTTGGTTAATAGCTGACCTTTTGTTCCTTTTCAATTTCAACCATTAGTTCTTCCACAGAATGAGCCGATTTCGCAACCAAAAAAATCGTGTAGCAATGTTTAGCACATCTATTTGAAATACTAGTATATACAGCATAATCTTTTTGTGTTTTTTCAGTTGAAAATCGACATTTTTTCATTTAAGTTGCTTCATTGTTGCTGTAGTTTTACTTGCCATGCATAAAGCGCAAGCTTGACGACGATTTGTTTTAACTTTTCAATAGACAATATTCCACTTTCAAATTTTTGGGCAATTGTCGACATCTTACCCCAAATCTACTGGAAACTGGTACCTGACGTCAGTTGAGCGTAATCTAAGAATTCTCCTATTTATTTTCTTGACCTTAAATAAATTGGTTGGAAATGACCCGCCTGGGATAAAATGTTGATTTATGACTTGTTCGGCTTTTTCCAATAATAAACACCTTTCATATGTTGATAGAAGAATTTATTCCCTTTGCCCTCATACAGCGGGACGCCATTTTTATCCCGTATGACCTCTTTGACCGGCCATTCTTATACCCGGAACGTTCCGGAATTGGACTTTTGGAAGAACGTTTATTAAAGAAGTTGGTGACGGTAAGGTTACATCAACTGGGACAAACATAAACCATCCTCCAGTGGTCTTAACACTGTGATTTCCTGAATGACATCTGTTTGTAACTCTTTTTCAAGGCCAGGGTCTGTTGTTTAGTGTTTCCATGGATCAGCTATGATGCTGTTTTGATTTACTATTTGAAATCCAAATGGGTACAAAATATGCTTATATAGCCTCGTATAAATATTCCGCACTACGTCTGCTATCAGTTTGTGATCTATAGACAATATGCATGGAAGCACTTAAATAAATTAACCATGTCAGTATTTTTAATATCTGAGTAACAGTGGTTTTAATTATATATTATATAATATATACTTATAATATAGCGAGTTTGACCCTCTACTCTACCTGCTATGCTAGCATTTTATTAACAAAACGCAACTTAATGAAATGATATGTTATTT